>CAUYQU010005458.1:0-167058 GCA_963574635.1 Cheracebus regulus
CTGGGGAACTTTCCATCTCAGCAGGTCCCTAACCCTCCCCCTCTTGCCATCTTAGCAGTTCCTCAGCACGAACCCCTCCCGGGAACTATCAAACTCAGCAGTTCCCAGCCCCTCCCCTCCTGCACAGCCCCTCACACTGGAGGCATCTGCTGGCTTGCAGGCCATAAAAATCCCTTTTGCCACACCACGAGGGCTGCGTGCCAATTTCGGGTGCAGTCCAGCAGCTTTTCTCTTGCTCTTGATAAAACTTGTTCCAGCACTTGATGTTTCAGCCCTCTTTTTAATTTCTATTACCTTCCGGTTATATAAGTCACTTGACAAGAAGCGGATGTGAACAAAGAATGGGTGACCCCGATTGTTTTCTCCTGTTGGGGGCGCCTCTTGGAGAGGAAGGACTGCTGGTGGGTGTGCAGCCCCGCTGCGTGTATGCAGGGGGGACGAGGGTTGGTTACTGGTACTGTCCAGGGGGTTGCTGAGGCGCTTGTTCAGAGGGCCTTGAGTAGAGTGGAGGTAATTCCTGATTCTCCGCTTGGGAGGGAAGTATGGCTGGTGCAGAAGGGGCTTTCTGGGGCCTGCCATCATAACTTGTAACCCAGCATGCTTTATGCAGTGTTTAAGTCAAGAGGGGGGTTGCTGAACTAAGCCTAGCCACTGGTCAATGTATGGAAACTGATCTGAGTGCCCAGGGGAGCCTGTCATCGCATTCCATGCAGCATGGGTCACCTTGGGATTATATGTCCCGGAGTCTGGCCACCCCACCTCAAAGGATGGCCACTCCAATTTACACAGGGTTTGGAGTTTTTTTTGAAGTTAGTTTTACCCCATATTGGCCTGAAAATCTAGCCTTGAAATTGGCTGTTATGCACTGGAGGGGGGTGCAGGGTCGGAAAACAGAACATCCCATCTGTTTTGTTTGTTTTTTTTTTTCACCAATTCAGATGGAAAAGTTCTGCTGTAGAGAGAGCCAATCCTAAGCAAGACAAATTATACAAAATATAAAGTCCTATATTGCCTTCAGCTTCTAAATTCCCCCAAGAGACTTTCTTCTGTTCAACTCTAGCATCACTGAGGATTTGAACCAGCAACCTTACAGTTGTAGGCACCATACCTTAACTATTGTCCTAACAGGCCACTTGCATTGAGAGTAGGCAGAAAGCTTCCTTAAGCCATATTTTGGATGCAAATACTACCCCCTGAGGCGGTGTGGCCTGCCTGAAAGCCAGGCAGGGCTGGCAGCCAGCAGAGAAAAAAAAAAACAAAACTCTTTTTGCGTCAGTTTAAAACTGAGCTCACAGCAGCTGGGCCAGCTGTGAATTTCCTGCTCCTGCGGCTTCTGGTCACCTTGACACAGGGACCCTAAAAAGCGTTAAATTCCTCTCTCCCTATATCTCTCTCCTCTCTCTCTTTTTTTTCTTCTCTCTGTCTCTTTTTTTTCCTACTTTCTCTCTCCTCTCTCCCTCCCCTCTCTCTTTTTCCTTTTTTTTTCTTCCTACTTTCTCTTTCTCTTTGTCTTTTGTCTTTCTGTTCTTTTTTTTTTTTTTGACAGAAGAGACAATTACTCCTTTTTCACCCTCAATGGGTGAAGAGGGCTGGTAGTTTCTTATTTAAGATTTGATTTCCTAAGACAGAGAAAAAACTACACCAAAGTCGTCGGGGGCAGAATTTTCTCTGGGACATAAAAAAGAGGAAGAATGAGGCCTCAATGATAGAATAAGAAGAAAAGGAAAGAGAACAGAATTATTTCCAGGGGTGTAAACTCAATTAGAGTTCCTTGAAGTCAATGGTCACTTAGACAATGGAGAATATTATCCACCTCAACAGTAACAGGTCTAAACCACTGTATATCAGCTAGCAACTGCCTCAGGAAACTAGAGGACTTACAATAAAGACAGAACCACATGAAAGACAGATGGACACAGAAAGTGGGCATATGCTGTAATGAGAAACATCTCACCTAAAAAAAAAAAAGATAGACACAGGGTGGATGTCCCCCAAAGGAGACCAGTCTGATGCCTGCCCGGCCACATCCCGGGAAGGATGTTTCAGAGTATCTTGGCTAAGGTGTACCCATATAAACCCTGGGCCTGGTCACTGTGAGGGTGAATCACCGTTATGCCTTATGATGTCCCCTTGAAACCGCGGGTGAAGGCCCTCACAAGCCCCGTAGCCTGCCAGCCATGGGACTACACATATACACTTTCACTCTCACACTCACACAGAGGTTATGGAAGACAACTGAAAACTAAACTACTGGAGCCTCCAGTGACGTCTCACGGTAGGCTTGCCTAGTCAGAGATTAACAATCGCATCCTGTCTCCTGACATAGGCCCCTGATGGACCGGTCCCCCGATTTCCAGACCTGACTTACCTTTGGAGGTTCCCAAGACCCTGAGGAATTTTGGGTGAACATTGGATGTGCAGTCGCCCAGTCACCATGGGGCTGGAATCCTGGGGCCCTGAAACGTCTCAGGGGGTGCTTCCCCTAGGGGTCCCTGGGGCAGGGAGCACCTGCACAGGTGAGGTGCTGCAGGTTCGTCGGCATGATGAAAAATCTCACTGGGCCTCCAAACATTGCAACTGAGCGAGTACAGCATCACCACTGAGATAAAAGTAAGCCAGTTCAGAGGGTCACTTATTGCCAGTGGCCACAGAGGACTTGAGTCTCTCTAACCTGTGTCCAAAAGGAGGATGTCAAGACCTTTTATGCCCGTAAACCACCTCCTGAGCAGGGGTGGGGCAAGGGGCTTTGGATATTCTGTAAACCACCTCCTAGGCGGGGTGAGGGTGAGGGGCTTCGGACATTCCGATTGTTACTTAAGTGGTTCACAGAAGTCAAGATAAGTGTTAGTTTACACGTTGTCTGGGTAGGGTGGAAATTACAGACCTTAAGTTACTTATTACAAGCCACAGGGGCCAAGATGGTGTGGGTTTGGACTGCTTGCCTGTCACATCAGGGTTGCAGAGAGCAATATCAACAGAAAGCCGCGGTATGGTTGAGGTATGCAGTTTTATGTGGCTTTTACCATGTCACACAAATAATGTAATCTTAAAAGCATTAGAGAAATAACAGGATAGTGAGAAATTGCTCAGTCTATGTTCTGAAGAGAACTGTAACTCAGAGATGAGATTACACCTGGAATTACACATTTTGCTGAGTATTTTTTCATTTTGAAGAGATAACAGAGATACTTAGATGTTCTTATGTGGCTTATTGCTTTCCAGGCATATGGGATAGGGAAAATAATGGAGTGTGTCCATCTCCATGCTAGGACTTTAGGGTGTCACAATCTGCAACTGAATGCATGAACTGCAGCACTCTTATCTAGATGTCTTTAAAAAATATCTGTCTGGAGTAAGTTAGTATCGTTACATTCATCCAGTCGTTCTTATAAAAAACTCTATATTTACAATAACCAGAAAACTATAAACTATTATATTGCCCACCAAAAGAGAAGAATGCATGATGAGAAGGAGCAGAAACAACACATACCTGTAAAAGTAATCCAGTAAGATTGTAAAATGTATTATGTTTATGAAAATAAAATTCCAGATTAGAAATTAGAATACTTTTAACAGTACCCAAGTCACCTTTTGAATGCTTTACTGCTGAGAAATTTATTCTGCCAGATTTTCTAAATCATCTCTCCCAAGTTCAAAGTTTCAGAAATCTCTAGGGCAAGGGCAAAATGCTGCCAGTCTCCTTGCTAAAACATAACAAGAGTCACCTTTGCTCCAGTTCCCAACAACTGCCTCATCTCCATCTGAGATCACCTCAGCCTGAATGTTATTGTGTTCATATCACCATCAGTATTTTTGTCAAAGCCATTCAACAAGTCTCTAGAAGGTTACAAACTTTCCCACATTTTCCTGTCTTCTGAGCCCTCCAAACTATTTCAACTTCTGGCTGATACCCAGTTCAAAAGTTGCTTCTACATTTTTAGGTATCTTTTCAGCAATGCCCCACTCTACTCATACCAGTTTACCATATTAGTTTTCATGCTGCTGATAAAGACGTAACTGAGACTGGGAAGAAAAAGAGATTTAACTGGATTTACAATTCCACAAGGCCGGAGCTGGGCGGGACATGGATAGAATAATAGTGGGAGGTGAAAGACCCAAAAGGCCATTCTTACATGGCAGCACAAGAGAAAAATGAGGAAGAAGCAAAAGCGGAAACCCATGATAAACCCTTCAGATCCCATAAGACTTATTCACTATCATGAGAATAACAAGGGAAAGACCAGCCTCCAGGATTCAATTGCCTCCCCCTGGGTCCCTCTCACAACATGCAAGAATTCTGGGAGATAAAATCCAAGTTGAGATTTGTGTGAAGACAGAGCCAAACTATATCAGTCACTAAACAATGAAATTAAACAAAATTAGGAATGCTCAATTTACCAATGTAACAAACCTGAAGATGTACCTCTGAACATAAAGTAAAAGTTTTTTATTTTTTTTTAAAAAAAGACTATCCAAGACAGAGAGAAATCTTAAAATTTTGCAAATTAAACAATACAGCCTGCCTGTATGGTCCATAGAATTAGACAGGTAACTGATTTCATCAGCAAAAGTAGAAACAAGAAAGCAGTAGGATGATATGGTGGAAATTATGGAACAAAATAAAAATTGATCTTAGAATTAAAATAAAATTAATATATTTTCAAAAAATGAAAGAAAGAACATGCATGCCTAGTAAATTCGCCATAAAGTAAATTGTGAAAATGTTCTTCAGACAGAAGAAAAATGATTCTAGATGAACACTCACAGATGCAAGGAGTGGAGAGCAAAAAAATAAAATTAAATTAAAAAGAAGAAAAAAACATTTAAATACACATGTTAAATTTTAACGGTAAACTTTGATAGTGCAAGAATGCCAAATAATATAAAATAATATTTCCATAACACTGGGTAGAAAAATATTTTGTTAACCAGACACAAATGAATTAATCATGAAGAAAGTGATTTATAAGTTTGACTACATTATAATTTAAAATATCTCTTCCTCAAAAGATACTATAAAAAAACCAAAAACACAAGTCAAGTCACCAAGCTGAAGATCCTTGTCACCCACAAAACTAACAAAAGTCTTATATTTCAAATATATTATTCTATATATCACTAAGAAAAAGTTAACTCATTAACAAAACAATCAAGAAATCAGCAAAAGACTTCAACAAGTGCTTTCTGAATTAGTCTATATGGCTAAGAAAAATCTGAAAATTGTTGAACTATCTATGCAATTAGGGAGATGAATATTTAAGCCAAAACCCTTCAGACTGGCTTGAATTTAAAAATCTAATAACTGCTGAGAAAAATAAGAAGCAACATAAATTATTATTTACCATGAACAAGAGTGTAAATGTATACATAAACTTGCTCCATTAGTAAATGAAGCCTCATCTAGCAAACTTTCCAGTCCAACACATTTCCAAGGACCAAGTTAGCCATATCCCTTGCAGAAGCTGAGAGTTATGACAGAGAAAAGGCAGAGTGTTTAGCTGTTATAAAGAGATAATGGAAGTAAGAACATACTTTTTAAAGACACCTTTAATATACAGGGAAGAGAAGAAAAGAGGAGAGCCCTACATGGGGAGAGAATAGTATGATATGGAATAGGTTAAAAGAATCTGGAGTTTATTCTGAGGAAAAAGGGCCAGTAGAAAGAAAAGTTCTGAATATAAAATTGAGAATAGAATTATTTCTGCCAAAATTTCTGAAAATATTTAGGAGAACTTATAATCACAAATATAAACAAAAACATTTAGCAACTAGGGCAAAGTGGTAATTTCTTCCTATGCTATTATTGAAGACTGACAAGTTATAGAAATATATGAATGAAAGACTTTTCAATGAAAGCTTTTCTGGAAAACAATGAAGAAAAAATTCTTGTGCAAAATTGAAATTTTGTCTTTTATTTCATTATATTCTTTATGCTATAATAAGAATAGTACAATATTAAAGACAGAACTATATTTTGATATTACTTCAAGCAGTTTTACATATTAACAATAGTGAATCTCACTTTCTTTTTTAATTCGTAACTGACATTCTTTTACTGGCCTTATAAATGTAAGATTATCTTTAAAGGGTTCTGTTCAATTTTTAATTTTTCTGTTTCAAATGAATTATATACAGTTGAATTTTAAAGTAAAGTAAGTAGAGGATCAGTCTACTTGTTCAATGTTATGTGTGACACACACAATTTGGAAAACAATTCATTATTATGCAGAATAGTTTCCATGTGAAACCTGACCTAACAAAAACTGTACTAACAGAGAGAATTGGGTGGCCATTCAAAGCAGTTAATTTTAACTTTATGATTTGGAAAAATTCATGGATGCAGACAACAGAATGATTTTAACATTATAAGTATATAGCTTGGAATAGTAAGGTATTGACATTGCAAGATTTATTATATTAAGTTTAAAATCTCTTTACAAGTGAGTTACCCCTTGTAGGACATAGGTAAAAGAAATAATTGTCAGCATTAACTTAACACATATTATTTTCTAGGCATTGTTCAAATTATTTAATTCATTTAATCTTCACAACTGCCCTGTGAAGTAGATACTGATTCTGATTTTGATTTTGATTTTTCTACCTGTGATGCTCTTGTAACTGGGAGAGCAAAATTCCAGCTGGATTGCCTGGTTCTCACACTGGGAGTTGAACCTGGGCTGTTTGGGTGACAGCACCAAATGCTAACCACTAGACCCCACAGGTTCTTGGCCTTGTTAACCCTGAAGAATGAGGACAAGACCCTGGATGTGTGGTGAGCTTACTGTTTAAATAAATATAGTGGACCCAAAGGGGTTTGTGGAAAAGCAATTTATTAGACAGACAGAGAGAGAGAGAGAGAGAGAGAGAGAGAGAGAGAGAAAGACAGTTCCCATGCTGTTGTGGGAGGGGACCCAGAGAAGGAATCCTTATAGTTAGGAACAGCTGGAGGTTTAATCCTTGAGTTATTCCTGCCCCATTCATGTTCTTGTCCAATGAGAGGAGTTCTTTCAAACTTTCTCTGGAGTGATTGATCTTTGACTCCGATACCAGATTGGCTACTTGGTCCACAACTCTAGAGTAATAGAGCCCTGTCCTCCTGGAGCTTTCCTCGGATTTTTTGGGACAAAGGAGTCTCACTTGGCTTTCTCTACCTAGTCCACACGCACGGGGAAACCCAGACAAATAACTTTACATTTGAAACCTCTCTGGTTCCCAGATAGAGGTGTGGAGCTGGGAAACTCCTTCCTTTGAAACTATGCCCCTTGCAGACCCAGGAGAGAAGCTTCTGTAACACAGTCCCTTACTCTCATATGAGGAGGAGTTAATTTAAGCTTTATTAGCCATCTTGTAATCATGATGGGAACATTCTCACACATTAGAGATGAAAAATACAAAGAGGAAGGAGTTCAAGTCCTTGATTATAATAGGTGAGAAGAGAGAAAAAAATCATTTTTAAAAGATTCAGTATTGAATACATATCTTAGAAAAGAGGAAAGATTGAAAATCAATCATCTAAGCTTTTACTTTAGGAAATTAAAAAAAAAAAGCAAATTAAATCCAAAGTACTTGGGTAAAAAGAAAGAATAAATATTAGAACAAGAAAAAATAAAATAAAATTGAAAACAAAAAATCAATACAGAAAAATATATGAAAAGTTGGTTATTTGAAAGATAAAACCAATAACCCTCAATCCAGAGTAACTCAGAAAAAAAGAAACAGAGTAAACATTACTAACATCAGAAATAAAATACAGTATTATTACAAATCCCATAGACATTTAAAGGATAAAAAAAATAACACAAAAAATTCTGCACCTACAGATTTTATAACCTAAATTAAGTGAACCAATTCATTGTAAGAAACAATCTGCTAAAACTCATTCAAGCAGAAACAGGCAATCTGGATAGGCCTATACTTGTAAAAGAAATCACATTACTTATTAATTACCCTTCCCAAGCAAAAAGTATCAGGCCTAGATGGATTCGTTGATGAATTCTACCAGACATTTTAAAGAAGAAATTGTACCAATCCTCTACACTCTCTTTCACAAGATAGCAGAAGAAATACTTTCTAACTCATCATATGGGGTCATTATTATCCTAATACCAAAACCAGACAAAAGCATTACAAGAAAAGAAAGCTGCAGAAAAATATCTCTTTTATTTTTGCATAGATGCAAAAATCCTTAACAGAATATTAGCAAATAGAATCCAATAACATATGAAAAGAATTATACAGGCCAGGCACAGTGGTGGCTCACGCCTGTACTCCCAGCACTTTGGGAGTCCAAGGCAGATGGATGACAAAATCAGGAGTTCAAGACCAGCCTGGCCAACATAGTGAAAACCAATCTCTACTAAAAATACAAAAGAAATTAGCTGGGCATGGTGGTGGATGACTGTAGTCCCAACTCCTTAGGAGGCTAAGGTGGGAGAATCGCTTGAACCCAGGAGGCGGAGGTTACAGTGAGCCGAGATCTCAGCACTGCACTCCAGCCTGGGTGACACAGGGAGACTCTGTCTCAAAAAAAAAAAAAATTATACACCATGACTCTTCGTATTTGTCTCAGGTATGCAAGACTGAGTCAACATTTTAAAAATCAATTAAATTTACCCATCATATCAATAAGCTAAAGAGGAAAACAAAACATATACAAGATATATATATAAGAAAATATTTAAAACTCTGATGAATTTGTTAAAGTAAATAAAGAGATAATCCATGCTCATAAAAACCAAACTCAGTATTATCAAGATTTAGCTTTTCTCTACTTCATCTATAAATTTAATGCAATCCCAGTCAAAATCCCAGCAAGTCATTTTGTGGATATCAACAAACTGATCCTGAGCTGTAGAGAAAAGTGAAAGATCAAGACAAACGAATGTTGCAGGAGAAAAACAATGTTAGAGGTCTGATAGTACCTGACTCCAAGAGTTATTATAAAGCTACAATAATCAAGACAGTGTGGTACTGGTGAAAGAATAGACAAGTAGATCATGGGACAGAATAGACAGGCCAGAAACAGACCCAAATAAATATAGTGAACTGATCTCTGACAAAGAGAAATGACAATGCAAGGTGGAAAAGTAACATTTTAAACAAATTGTTCTAGAACAAATGGACATTCACATAAAAAAAAATTTGACACTAGACAAAAGCCCTATGCATTCAGAGAAACTAACTGAAAGTACATCACAGACCTAAATATTAAACAAAAAACTATAAAAATCCTGAGTGATCATAGGAGAAAACTAAATGATCTTAGGTTTGGTGATGACCATATTTTATGTACACAACATAATATTGGTTTCATTTTCATAGATACTAATTAATAACAAGATGAAAACCAAGACCATTTATAGACCATAGGTAAGATAGATCATAAGATGTTTATAATTTAGTTATATTATCACATAAAAACTAAGTGTCCTTAAGGTTGTATTTAATTATATGTACACAAGAAAAAAGACATCAAACATAAAGATAATCATTCTTTTCCTTACAAAAATATCAATGAAATGTTAAAAAGAAATTAGGTATTTTTTCCTGTATGATTTATTGGTGTGAATACCATGTTTGATTTGAAAAAAAAATTGACATTATATTCTAGACTTGTAAAATATTGAATGCATGAAATACAGAATTAACTTACCAGCTTTAATATATTTTTTTAAGTTTCAATATTTTGTCTTACTAATGAAATTCTATATGGTAGACTGGGGAGAGCAATTGGATATACACATGAAGGAAAGAATCGAATCAGAAGAGTTCACTGTGCATTTTCATTTGTTAGTCGGGGTGAAGCAATCAGTTAATCAATACCCATTTCCTGTATGTTAACAAATGTGTTCAGTGCCATGCTGAAAAGCTATTACAGATACAAGAGAAGAATGTTAACCTGTGTTCATTTCTTCAAATTATCTCAAGGACGCCCCAGGACATTAATGTTGGAGTCAATCAAATGACACATTATTTGCTCTGTCTTTAATAAATTGAACATTTTTCACTATGTTTTAGATGACTGTTAGTCAGAGCTAAATTAATGAACTAATCCCTCCATGTGGTGTAGTAGAATTTGAACCTTTCAGACTAAGAAAAACTTTAATATTGTTTGCCTAATTAAAACAATTCAGCTAAAAGAGATTGTTACTTGCCTAATAACACACTGCTGTTACTGATAAAACTGAAACTAGGATCCAGAGAATTTTCCCTCACTATGAAGTTTTACAGTGAGTGTTCCTTTAGTAGTTTGCAGCAAATAGATGTAAAATATGGGAAACTGAACACTGGCTGTTCATTTTGGCAGTTCTTCACAGGGTCCAAAGACAGGGCTTTAGCTATGTAAATCTAGGAACAAATTTAACAATTCATCCAGAATTAATTAGGCTACAGGGGATTAACTCAGCTAATCAAAATCACAGGATACCTTTGTTTATACTGGAATACCAATTTATTCACTTACAATGGGAAAAGCATCAGGTTTAGTAACGACTGTCAGCTGTGAGCCTGGGAATCTTCCTTCTAATGCACAGGTCAAAAAGCTTCACAAGATTGATGAAGAGAAAATTACCAAAAAGAGAGTCGACTATTCTCAAGGCAGTCAAGCTCTAATCAGCTAATGAATTGCCCTTTTCAACTCTAAAGACATTTCTGTCTAGAGAGCCTTTCTTTTCTTGTCACTTTCAAGTTTATTGACAGATTCTTAACCTCCTTTTTACATTGTGCGTATCACCATATGTATGCAACTAGAGCGCTAACTCAGGTAGACCATGAAAGAGTTAGGTATATAAGAGCCTTCTTTACATAGCGAATGTTCCCATGGACTTAACCTCGACAAACTACGCCCATGGATCAAATGTGTTCTGCCACCTGTTTATGAAAATGAAGTTGTACTGGAACACAGCCACGCCCATTTCTTACTGTCTTGCCTCTATTGCCGTCTTGACTGCTTTCAGCTCTATATATGCAGAGTTGAGCAGTTGCTACTAAGAACTATGGTATGCAAAGCCTAAAATATTTACTCTCTGGGTTTTTACGCAAAGTTGCCTGTTCACTGAAACATTACTTTGCTGCCTTAACATTCCTTAGACATGTACAAGTTTTTAAAATATGATCTGTTTATTTCTGTTCATTCTCTTGGTTCAGAAGACTAAACCTAAGATAATTGCAAAGACAGTGCATGAAAATTGCTCTCATTTATATATGAGTGAGTTCATAAACTACCCCACTACTTAAAAAAAAAAATCTTTGAGCCTTCTGCAAATAACGACACAGGATGAATATCTACAACTATCTACACCCAGAATCCAAAACAACATGAAAAAAAGTCATGTTTGTCTTGTCTAAATGAAATTTCTAGTCCCTGAGAGTAGCAGCCTACCAGGTCTGACTTCCTAAGTCTGTCATGCAAAAGAATTATCATTCCTTCTCTCTTCTTAACATCCAATCAAAATACGAATTCCCAGAGCACATTCTCATCCAGAAGGAAAGCAATCTGATTATCCCATGTAAATCATTCACAGTACTAATCTGTGAACAAGTTTGATTCTCCAAGAGAGTATTTACATTTTAATAGGGATCATTTTAATCCAAATATGTCTTTAACCAGCAAAATGCTTAGACAGAAATGCTTTTGAGAAGGAAACCTACCAAATAATTATTGTCAACTCTTTGAGGGACCTGGATCTGACCAAGTCTACCTAATGTTTCCCTCTGCCTGACTCAACTTCAGACAGGTTTGCTCCTCTGACCTCCCGGGGTATTTAGTTTACAAAATTTGCAACTATAAATACTTTCTCTGCCCCTTTAAAATATATATCTTCACCCAGCCTCTTGATAGTTTAGGACCCAAGATTATTTTTCTCAAAGTGCTGGGAGTCATCAAGGAAGATAATGCCCCTATCTCAGTCTCTGTAAGCACAGGAGCCTAACGTCAATAAGTGCCAATAACAAACATAATTAGAAATCAGGTTTTCGTCTATGTTTTTTTTTTTTTGCTGTAAGAATCACCAAATTTTGCATTTCTCCAACATGCATTTTCATTCATGCTTAAGAGAGAGTTTATAAAGTATTAATGAGACGACCAGTAACATTTACTTACAGTTTATAATTCTAAAGACATAGAATTGAAGAAAAATACAAATTACACTCTCTTAATTTTCACCTATCCCAAAATAAAAAGCCTCAAACTTAACATTTTTTCTTTATTTTGGCTAAAAAATGTTTAAAAACCCAAAAAAACTAATAAAAATGCAAGGTGATGATTGATCTAATGTAATTTTTTAAATTAAATTAAAATTTCTTAAGCCTACAGTTACTGCCATACAGTAATCATTTTGTATTACTTATGTGGCCAGGAATGCATCTTTTCTGCAAATGAATAGACTTGTAACTACTTTAAATGTGTACTTCTCTTAGTATCTTCTAGATGTAATTAAAAAAATATATTACTGCCTTGAAACTACAGGTCTTTAAAAATGCTGTATACTACAGTACAGTTGGAAGATTTCCATGAAATTAAATGCTATACAAATGCCTGAGAACTCAGGTTTTTGACAATTTATCTTTATCATTTAAACAAAAGATGTGAACAAGGATAGAGTTAATGCTGTGGGAAAAATGCTCTGTACATTTATTGCTAGAAATAATGTACTAGATCTAAATTATATGGATTGAAAATACATTTATATAAAGTATAATTCATAGGAATCTGTCTGTATCTATCTCGGATTTTCAATGGGACATTAGATTATTTAGAAGAGAAGTTCGAAACAATCCATTTGGGAATCTACATTTTGTGGCTTTTTTAAAAATATGTAAAAGTTCTGAACTTTTATGTAATTCAATAGTTGAAGTTTCTCAATTTTGTAAATATTTTATTATGGTAATATATCCTGATCATTTGAAGTAATTTGCTGAAATGTATTTAAGAGAAAAATTAAATATGTCTCCTCCTTAAAGAAGCTATTGAGACAAATCCAAAAGGATTTTAGTAATCCTTGAGTAACAACCATCTAAACTAGTTATAGCCTTTTATGAAAAACAAATCGAACAGTTATTTTCAGTTAAGTAGACAAAAGAATGGGTAAAACTCACATGCATATGTATTTTAGCCTCCTACACTATATTAATTTCTTGTTGTAATAAATAAATGTTAACGAAGTGTAGTTCTAGTGTCAAGTGTCACTGTTTTTATATTTAAGCCTGAGTTTGTGTTATTAATTTTGTGATATGAAGTATGTAATTTAGTTTACCAGATAGAATTTGTTGATGTTTCTTAATGATTATTTTTAAAGAAATATTTTTATATTCATATTAAATTATTAATATGTTTATAATATGTTTTAAAATTACAGTACATATAGAGTTAATAGAATATTTCAACATGAATTCATAAAATGTCAGTAAAAAAGCATTCTAAACTTTGTAATATGTCTCATTTAAAATTAATGCCATTTTAAGACATGATCAAACACTGTATTACATGTAAAATTGTTAATAAGAGTGACTTTATTTAGGCTAGGTACTATTCAGCACACCATTAAAGGAAACAGAGGAGTTACTGCAAAAGAAAAGCAATACAGATTTTAACAGATTAATAGAACTGGTTTTAAAAAACTATTTTGGTAGTATACTTAAAAACATATATTTCATTTTATGTTTTTATTTTTTTATTTTTCTTAGAAAAAGAGAGAAAAGAAGAAAGAAAGAAAGAAACAGCAAAAGAAAGAGAAAAAAGAATGAAAGAGAGAAAGAAAGAGGAAGAGAAAGAGGGAGAGAGAATGAGATTCTTGTTTTATTGCCCAGGCTAGAATACAGTCTAAAAATGGGTATTAAAAACCTCTTTTATGCCAATAATTGTGCTTAGCAATGGAGAAAGGAAGGAATAGGGGATGAAAATAACAAATAAGCAGCCAACAAATATTTTATTTAAACCTGTGAAATGCTATGCAATTGCTGGGGAGTGATTTACTTCCAATTATGTGGTCACTTTTAAAATAGGTATAATGTGATACTGAGAAAAATGTATGTTTCATGGATTTGTGGGAGGAGAGTTCTGTAAATATTTGTTAAGTCTAGTTGTTCCAGGTCTGAGTTCAAGTCCTGGATATCCTTGTTGATTTTCTATCTCGTTGATCTATGTAATATTGACAGTGTAGGGAATTTTTATCTGGAAGATGAAGTAGCCACTGAGGCCTCGTCTCTTTTCTTTGGTGCATTAAAATTAATATTCTTTCTAAGTAATGCTAGCAAGTGCCCAGTACCCAAGTGGAATGTAATTCCTCTGAATAAGGGGGAAAGACTAGATTATCTGACAAAAGTCAGCCCCATAAAATCATCATATTAAACATTTATTTAAATGTTGTTAAAAAACAAAACTAACAAATTAGGTAAGAAAAAATTTGAAAAACATGGTGGTGGTAAAACTAAAATGCCACTTAAATCTTAGCAAGGGTCAAGGGTTCCTCCTCAAATATAAAGGAAATTATATATAATGAGGAAATTTTTATGACAGAAAATAATGGTGTCTGATAAAGAATATAGGAAAGGACCATGGTCAGAAAACAAGGCTAGAATAATAGCACAGATTTTTTATAGACTAAAAGAGGCTTACAATTTGGCTTTCCCAATATTGAATGCAACTTATGAAATGGCATCCAGAAACGACTCCAAAGTAAATAAGTAACTTATTTTAGATAAGATGGCAATTAGTTTGGAAGTATACAAACAGTAGATAGCTGAGCGATCACAGAATGCCAACTCACGCCTGTTGCAGTTTTCTGGCCTGACAATTACAGGAAGATTCTTTTTGACAGAGTAATTCTCCACATCAAGACACAATGACGACACTGGGCAGAAAAGCACCTTGGCATGATTCTGAAATCTCTTTCTTCTTCTTGCTACATTTCTAGACTAAGAAAGTCCTAAGTTTGTTTGTTTGTCTTTCCTGTAGCCTGGTTAATCAGAGAGGGAAGAAGTGAGACACACTGTGTATCAACGTCAATAAATATCAACACTGGCCACTCAAAGAATCAATGTGAAGAAATTATCTGAAAGAGAACTTTTCATCTCTGATATCTGGAATTTTCTGTTATCTCTCATGAGCAAATACTAGACAGTGAAATATACACTATTCTGAAAAATCAGAAGTCTTTTTTCTGATCCACGCCATGCAGCTAAACCACTTAGCATGGTTGACTCTCTGTCTCATTCTATAAAATGAGCCAGTTATATTTTATTATTTCTGAAGTCCTTTTTGTCTTTAAAATCTAGTTATGGAAGGACATCCTATTTAATATAGTCCTCAGAATGTCACTAAAGTTTGTAAGAAAGTGGCCTGGATATATCTAAGAAAATGAAATTATAAGCAGTAAGATGAAACAGCTTGAGAATTCTAGAATGAAATGGAAGTTGCTTTTTCTAATTGGATGCATCTAAGTTCTTAAGATATTTACATTTGTGAGCATGTGAATACATGTATGTCTATATGTATGTGTGTTTGTAAGAAAGATTTTACTTGATTAATTTAACCTCTTTGTATAATACCACTTCAATGAACTGTATTACAAACATAAAATTATAACATTACCACTGGGATAGCAGGAATCTCTAATATCTTAATCAGTGAGGGCTTATTTAAAACACTGAGCAGTAACTGTGCCATCGATACAATAAAAACATCAAATTTCTCAATATTCAATGAGTTTGAAAGCTATAAAATTAACATAGTTTGCTTCGGACATCTAGATCTCAAAAAAAAAAAAGAAAAAAAACACAGTTTGCATAAAATCTGAACAAATGAATTATTCTTACACAGATACCATATTTGGCAGTTAAAAATAAAAGTACTTATTACAAATATATTTTCTTATAATTCCTGGCACTGTGTAAAAGAATGCTAGACTGAACTAAATTAGCCAGAAATAAAAGAGGCTCAAATATTGATTTCCAATGCAAAACTTCACAAATCTCCTTTGTTAACAACAAAATGAATACTGGAAATTTAAAAGGTACTCCTATTTCCCATGTCTTCTTCTATTACTTCAAAAGTTGTATCCTACTTTTTGCAACTTTTTATTTTGAAATGATTCTACACTCACAAGAAGTTGCAAAAATGTTGTAGAGAAGTCCCTTGTACCTGTCACCCAGCTTCCCCTCAATGGTGACATGTATAACTAAAGTGCATTATCAAGCCAAAAAATTGACTGACACAGCACAATTCACTATTCTACAACTATTACTTGGATATAACCCATTTTGTATGCACTCACATTTTTTGTTAATCATTCTATGTTAGCTTTTACTTTCAGAGATGGTGTACCAACCTCTGTAACCTTTCATTTTGTTCTGTACTAATTTGAAACCTTAATGGTTAAGAAGTATGGGGTTTTCTGCATGCTGCAAATAATCAGTATGCTTTATGAACTCAAAATGCAACTCTAGGCAGAGAATAAGCTATTTGCAAAGCAACGATTAATATTTAGCTTACCGAAGTAGATTCCTAAAATATTTTAGCTATTTGTACTATCTATGGTGAGGGACTCAAGCAGTCAGTTAAATCCCATTTCACATTAGAGACCATTAAGATATTCATTGATTTAGGAGATGTTTATTGAGCCGCTTATTCTGAGCAAACAAACCACAGCAGACAATGTAAGAGATAAAAATACACATAAAAGCAGTTCCCCAGTCATCAAGGGACTTATATAATATGTCAGGGCAAATACCATTGTAGAAAAATAAAATAAACTGCAGAGATTGAGAAGTAGGTTGGGTGAGGAGAAGCACGATGGAGTTCCCTTATGTTTGTGGAGAGTTTGGCATGCAATAATCCTCCCCAGCCAAGACCAAGGAGTTTGAAATTACAACCATAGTTTAGTATCTCTACCCAAGTACTTGCTGGCCTTCCACCTTGGCTTGCAATCCCATCTCTCTTATCTTTACTACCACAGTTTAGAAACCTATTCCAACATGTTTATTTTCAGAGTTGAGTCTCCCCTTCAAAACTGCTGAACCTCAAAGTAAGGCTAAAAATGCCACCTTCATTAATTTTTCGTTGTTTGATAAATTGGTTGATTCATTTTTTTTTTCCTGTTCTAACTCACAAAATGTATACAACTTTCTCAGCAGCAGAGTTGATTGTTTGTGGTGAATGCTAACATTGTATTTACTTGAAACTAATGTCAAGCTCCAGCCTGTAGTTGGTAAGACTGAATATTAGGACATGCTCCCAAACATAAAACTAATACAAACATTCAGCACTACAGCATACTCTACAAAGATATAAAAATAAAAATTTGCATGCTTTTTGTAACTCCTGATGCTTGAAATTTTCCTTAGCTCAAGGAAGCATCTTTACTCTAAAGAATAAAGTAGGAAATATTTTCTACAGTATCATTACCAAGTTAGTTTTAGCCAGAAGTGAAACTAATATCAAGTCTAAGAACATAATGAGTTAAGTTGCAGTTTAGTATAGTGGTAAGTATTTAGGGTACGGAGTCAGATTGCCCCCAACAGAGTCTAAGCAAGTTATCCAACCTTTCTGAGCCTCAGTTTCTCATCTGTAAAATCAGACAAATAGTAATAACAATGCATGTTGTAAGGTAGGCTTGGTGTCATAAGAGGTAAATATCAAAATGTCAGTGGCTAAACCAAATACAAATCTTTTTAATGTCCTTACATTTTAAGGTATGTTCCAGGTTGAATGGCTCTCCTTCAAGTGGGCTCCTTCTATCCTGTGGCTCCATCTTCTTCGGTATGTCCATTCCAAGGACACGTGTGTGTGTGTGTGTGTGTGTGTGTGTGTGTGTGTGTGTGTGTGTGTGTGTGTGTGTGTGTGTGTGTGTGTGTGTGGTGAGAAGGGGTGGGGACCATCTGGATTTTAGCCAGATGGAAATAGGAAAGATCACGGCAGAATATGCATGGAAAGTGTATGTGGGCCTGAACTGAAAATAGGTGATGCCATATTGCCATATTTATCCACATTACATTAGCTAAAGTCAGTCAGAAAGCCATAGGTAACTACAAGATAGGCTGTGATACAGAGACAGATGAAAAGATGGCAGTTTTTGTGAATGCCCGGTCAATCCTGCTAGAATCATGTATTATCAGCATTCTTATGGCATTTAAATGGAAACATGTGAGACTAAGAATTATACCTTGTAACACAATCTGTATAATCCATTTCACATTATAATTTTTCATAATCTCAAATGCTAGGTATCTTTTCATGATCAGTTCTAAAACTCCAGTATTCTATTACACAAACAACTGGCAGATCAGACTCTTTACTCGGTTACCCCAGAAGAACAAGTTGCCTGTATCACTGGAAATTCTGACGGCAAGGTATTCACTTAGCAGCTTAGCTTTTAGTGCCTCAGGGAGACCTATACCCCTAGATCAATTTTTTAAAAAAGATACAATATATTTAAATATTTATATGAAAAAATAAACAGAGTAATGTGAACTTTCAACCCAACAAAATGTAATCTCCACTGTTCCTGTTTCTCTGCTCCTAGATTCTAAATTATTTCCCTTAAATGAATTGGCATTTTATCAGAATGTCCTTCTGATTTGGGGAATATCTTTTATTTCCCTCTCTATTTTAAAATGTTTTTGTAGTGTTAGATTTTATTTTTCTGTCATATTGCTGTATCTTGAGTCTAGCATTCTGAGAGCAGAGACTAAATATATATTTTAAATGTCTATGTCTGCCAGTGCATTGCATTATATTTGCAAGTATCCCATTAGTGCGTATTTGATTCTTTTATCCCACCTATGCCATGCTAAAGAGTAGCTTGTAGAACACTGAACAAGTTGTTCTAAACCTCATTATCTTCCTCTCGAAGTGGAGGAAACGGTAGCATCTATCTACCTGTGAATTTTGGGGTTGGTATAAAGTGAGATAAACTGAGCAGGCAATAAGCATTCATAATATTCTCTACTATTAGTTTTATGGTAATTGTTAGGAGCAAGCTGCCTCAGAAACCCCCCCCACCCCCGTGCAAGCAAACCCCCACCCCAACTCTAATTGCTCTGCACCTGCATTCCTAAAGAACTACCTAGGTGCTACAATTAATCTAAGCCTCATTTCAGCCATCTGGGCAGCTCAGGAAGGACAGGGAAAACAAATGTTTGTTATCCTTACTTGTAAACTGCTGTTCTACACAAACCTGTAAAATCCTTTTTTATTAACTGCCACCACAAAAGTCACAGGATAATGTATTGTAAGTCTGTCACAAGTTAAACTATCTCTGTGCCTGTTACAAGCTAATAAATTATCTTAGTCCTAAAACTCCCTTATGCCCCTCTCACTGCATATAAACCACTGGTTTTGTAAGCTCGGGGCTGCTGCTTCTAATTGTTACCGGGCAGCCTAACTTTGGGTCTACTCTCCTTTCTCATGGATAACCTTCCATTTTGGTGATGAAAACAGGCTCTGGCTGGGCAACCTCAGAGGGCTCTCTCTCTCTCTCTCTCTCTCTCTCCCTCCCTTTATCCCTCCCTTCCCTCTTCTGTCACTTCTGTCCCGGCCACCCTTCCCTTCACGAAACTGCCAAAGACCCAGAGGATCTCCCACTCTGTCATTCCTGGGGACCTCATCCATCATCAAAGCCTCTGCCAGGGTGAGTAAGAGACACTCTTGCTATTTTCCTGAAACCCTTGACACTTTCTGCCTTCCTGAAAAACCCAGAGCTGGGCGAAGGGCTTCATCCAGCCTCCAGACCTCTGGTTCCACCATTTCAGGGACACGTGACTCAGAAGCTTCCTCCTCTATTCCGGACAAGGCCTGCGGGACAGGGAAGGCCCTCTCCCACCGTCCTTGTGAATCAGCAATCTCTTCTTTCTCTCCCTCCCTCCCCCATCTGCTATGGGAGGCTATCAGTCTACCCCTTTCAAAACTACCCCACTTGGGTGTCTCCTGAGTAACCTCAGTGCTCTCTGCCTCCATTCAAAGATCCATCCTCAGCGGCTTATTGTTTACTGTAATGCCCCTTGGCCTCAATACAAATTGGACAGTGGCTCCCAATAGCCCAAAAATGGTACTTTTAATTTCAATATACTTAGAAATTTAGACACCTTTTGGCATCACAATGGGAAGTAGCCCTTATGTTCACCCTCCGTAGCCGTCCTTCCCTCTGTCAGTCCTGCTCTACTTTCTAAATTCTCCTCCTTCACTCCCAAACCCAACTCTCCCCATCACCCACCCCACAGCCCCAGCCGACAACTCCTCTGTGACCCGGCTGATTGTGCTCCTCCTCGATTGCATCATAATCCTCCACCGTAAGTGCCTGCTCTGGCCCGACCTCTCCCCTCACTCCAGCCACGCCGCTTCTAACTCTAAGTCCTCCCCATCTCCCCATCTCCACCACTTACTCATTCTCAAATGCAACATGCCAGCAACCAGCTCCCTTTCTTTCCCTCTGAGAGGTAGTGGGGGCCAAAGGGGTCACCTGTGTCCACGTCCCCTTCTCCCTCTCCGATGTCTTCCAAATTAAAAAAGTCTCGGGTTCTTCTCCTCCAGCCCCAATACTTCTATCAAAGAATTTAAGTATCTCACCCAGTCTTATAAACTGACTTGCCATCATCTCTGTATTATCCTCTCTTCTACCCTCCTTCCCAAACAGGAAAAGGGGTGGCTCACAGCTCAGGCACATGCTGACAGTCTTCATCAGCAAAATCCTACTAAGCTGGGAAAAGCTTCTGCTGTCCCCCAGGAAAAGCCTTTTTGGGGTTACCAACAGACTCCAGCCAAGCACCCTGTAACCATATCATTAGTAGCCTTATTGCAGGCCTTAACAAAGCTGCCCATAGGCCGTAAATTTTAAGTATCTCAAAGAAATTTTCTAAAAAGCAGATGAAAATCCTGCCCAATTCCTTTCCTGCCTTACAGAGACTCTCCAAAAATATGCTTGTGTGAATCCTGCCTCCCAAAAAGCAACTACTATTCTTAATACTCATTTTATCTCCCAATCTGCCCCCAACATCCACACAAATGTAAAAAGCTAAAAATGCCCCTCAAACCCCACAACATAACCTCCTTAACCTGGCTTTCAAAGTCTTCAGTAACAGTGATAAGCAAAGTAAATTAGATAAAGCCCAAAGAGATCATGCTAAATACCAGCTTCTATCTGTGGTATTCGTCAGCCTAGCCATAGTACCCAAGGACACAAAAAACCCAATAGCAGTGGCTCTCCCTGGCCTTGTTTGAGCGCTACCAAGAAGGCCAGTGGGCATCTCCTAACCCACGAGTGCTAAAAAGTCCTTGCCCAGTCTGCTAGCAGACAGGCCGATGGAAGTCTGACTGTCCTCTTGAGGGACTGTGTTAGAGGGACTTCCCAGGGGCTGGTAGGGGCTCTGTTTCGAGCACAGGACTTCTCTGGTTTTCTGCCTCTGGCCAGGTAAGGGCTTTTTCTCTGGTTTTCCTCCAAGAGCCAGAGGCTTCATTACCCAGGATTTTAAGACAGTAACCAATCTAGTAAAGGATTCAAAGATCAATTAATCCAGAGGAAGTCTGAAAAATCCCTCTCCATTGGATGAGAACATGAATGGGGAGGGAATAACTCAGGGGTAAAAGCTCTAGCCACCCCAGCCTGAAGTGGCACCCCTTCCAGGTCACCTTCCATGGGTGTGGAAGCTGTCCTTTCACTCTGCCTAATAAACTGCACTACTGCAGACTCTTTTTGGTCCATGAGTTCTATCTGAGGCATAGCATTCAGAAAGAAAGAAAGAAAGGCCCCCTTTCCCATTCTTCGGACTTAGGGAGGCAAGAACCTGCAGCAAGCCCAGTTATATCTGTTGGCAAGCCAGCCAGGAGCATCAGATTTAAGTAGTGAGTCACTCAGGACCCCTTTCACTTGCTAGTCTGTCCTTTTTCTTCTAAATTTGTTAAGGAGTAACTCACTATGCACCTGTTGGCCAGTTAAAAGCAATTAGTGTGGCCACTGGACTAAAAGACGTGGGTGTCAGGCTTTCTGGAAAAGGCCTCTCTAACAACCCCTGGCTCTCTGGAACTGGGAGGGTTGGTTTGCCTGGAACCGGCTTTTTTCCTTTTCTGCTCTTTCTTTCTCTGGGCCACACTGAGGTTCAGTTAGGGGCAATGAGGAACATTCCCGAATTCCCAGTTGGACCTGGCTGAGGTTACAGTGTTGTCTAGATCCCCTAAGAGACAGCCGCCTATGCAAGTGCCACTCAGCCTTTCAGACCCCAAACTCCCGGGTTCAGATATCCGTGAGGAAAACTTCTTCCAGGCTCTTTCCTCTAAGATATTTCCTACACATGAGGTCATTACCCCTCCTGCTAGGACCCTTGAGGCTCTTGGGGTGGCAGTCCAGAGACCCAGCCTATACCTATGAGGACCTCCTACAATATAAACACACAAGACCAGTTCCCGTAGTCTGCCATGCTAGGCTGTCCTAACTGAGCCAAGGTCTATCAGTGGGTATTGGAGGCTATAGGATATTTTGTTTTCTGTCACCCACAATTTTCCCAATCCAACTGAATGGTGCCAAGATCCAATGATGTACAATTTGTCCTGCCTAGGATCAGCCCTCCCTACAGCAGAACTTCTCCATCTAGACCACCACAGTCAGACCTGGTCTGAGACTCAAATAGTTAACTACAGGGCCCAGAGCAATAGGGCATACACCTATAATGGAAAGTGGGGAGAAAAGGCTCTGGTCTGAAGGGTGTTGTCCCGGCCTTGGCCCTGACGCCAGCCATTACCTTCTTTAAGATTGTTATGTTGAGAGATCCTTCAAGAAATTCATTCTCCTGGGGCAGTTTTACGGTCAGGCTTATGTTAATTAGACACTTGCTAGGGAATATAAATGGCACCCACTGCCCAAGTCTCACTGGCCTAGTTCTTCAAGGACACAGCAGTACAGGGCCACTAAACCCAGCCATCCCCGTGTCCCTTAAGGTAGCCAAAAAGGACATTAGACAGTGAGGACATGCCCATTGTGCCAGTAAGCATGATTAAACTCAGCAAATGGGAAAGGCCCATGAGATGATCATGCATCTAGAGCCCAAGGAAAACTATAAAGTGCTGTACAACTGAGGGACACCCCAGGGATGCCAGCTGCAAAAAATAACCAGGGCTGTGGGCTTCTTAGTGTTCAATTTCAGATGGGTGCTACTCCTCCCAAGGCAAAAATCACCCTTCAAGTGTATCCTGGAAAATGGGGACCAATTTGACCCACTATCTTTGAAGAAGCAGCTTATTTTCTCGGCAACATGGCATGGCTGCAATATCCTTTGCAGGGTAGAGAATCCTGGACACTTAAGGGATGTATAAATTATAACACCCTTCTACAATTAAACCTTTTCTGGAGAAAGGAAGGTAAATGAATTGCAGTCCCCTATGGGCAAGTGTTTTTTGGGGGGATAATCCTCAGAGCTTGTAACGTATGCCCTAATGGCTGCTCCCTGGAACTACCCCCATACCCAGGACTCCTGTGCCTCCTCCCTCCACCAATACTGATAAACTCTCCCCAGCTCCTATGACCCAAGAGTAGTCAGGGAAAGCCAAAATGTCTAAGGCACTACAGGATACTAGGATGCCCCAACTCTGCCTTCTACAGACTGTAGGAAAAGAATTTGGCCCAACCAAAGTACATGCTCTCTTTTCACTTTCTGACTTACAGCAAATCAAGGTGGACTTTGGAATATTTTCACATGACCCAGACAAGTTCATAGATGTTCTGCAGGGCCTGAGTCAATCCTTTGGACTAAATTGGAAATATATCATGTTACTGCTTAGTCAGACTTTAACCAGTAATGAGAGATAGGCTTCTCTAACGGTGGCTCAAGAGTTTAGGAATACTTCATGCCTTAGTCAAGTAAATGACTAAACGACACCAGAGGAAAAGGGTAGATTCCCTACACTTTGGCAGGCAATCCTAGTGTGGACCCTCACTGGGACCCTGACTCAGAACATGGGGACTGGAATTGTAGGCACCTATTGACCTGCATACTTGAGGGATTAAGATGGACCAGGGAGAAGTCCATGAACTATGCAATGTTATCCACCATAACCAGGGAAAGGAAGAAAACCCAACAGCCTTCCTTGAGGGGTTACAGGAGGCCTTAAGAAAATATACTCCCCTGTCACCAGACTCCATAGAGAATCAGCTAATACTAAAAGACAAATTTATCATGCAATCAGCAGTGGACATTAGAAGAAGGCTCCAAAAGCTGGCCCTGGGGCCAGAACAAAGGCTAGAATCATTACTAAATCTAGCAACCTTGGTGTTTTATAATAGAGACCAGGAGGAATAGGCTGAAAGGACCAGGAGGGACAAGAAAAAGGCCACAGCCTCAGTCATGGCTGTCAGGCAGTCAGACCTAAGAGACTCAGAAAGGGGAAAGGCTTGGGTTAGCCACCAGTCTGCCCGAGGTTGTTACCACTGCAGCCTACGGGGACACTTTAAGAAAGATTGTTCCCAGAGGAACGGACCACCTCTTCGTCCTTGCCCACTGTGCCAAAGGGATCATTAGAAGGCACACTGTCCCAGAGGATGAAGGTTCCCAGGGCCTGAGGTGGCTAACCAGATGACCCAACAGCAGGACTGAGGGTGCCCGGGCAAGCGCCAGCACAAGCCATTCTCCTTCACCGAGCCTGGGGTAAAGCTGACCTCAGAGGGCCAGGAGGCTGATCTCCTGGACGCTGGCGCAGCCTTCTGCTTTTCTCTCCTCCAAGTCTAACTCTCCGAGGAGTCCTAGGACAAGCAGTCTCCCGGTATTTCTCCCAGCCCCTAAGCTGTAACTGGGGAGATGTGCTCTTACCTTACCTGCAGTGTTAACCTTGTCTCTCCAGACCAAGAACTCCCTGTCCCTGCTACATTATGCACCCACTCAAAAAGAGCAATACCGTTCATTCCCTTATTAGTAGCCCTTAAAGTCCCAACTAGTGTTGGCTTAAAAGCAGAAAGCCTAAAAACCTCATTATCTTATTTCCATTCTCCCAAAACTTCCAATTGTCACCCCCCCTCCCCCCAAAAAAAGCCTGTGCCTCCTGTTTTTAAAATAAACAATGCTGTTTCTACCTCAACAAATCTGGGTTAGTACACAATGCGATCAAACTCAAAAACCAAGCGCAAAAACGTGAAGACAGTCACCCGGCCGCGGTCGCTCCGTTACCCCTGGGCACCCCGGCTGCTGCCCCTCATGGGTCCCGCCGCAGACCTCCTCGTCCTCCTAGCATTTGGCCCCTGCGTCTTACACCTCCGCACCCAGTTTTCACTGAACCGTACCAAGGCTTTCACCCGTGGAGCAACACAAAATACAACGCGGCTCCAGAAACACCAACAGCTCCAGGAACACCAATCCTACCACCTAGGCCCCTCCAAACGGCGCCCCTATCCAGCGAAAAGCAGTCCAATGACCTCAGCGCCCCTCTTCTCTTACCTGTTGAAAGGCTGCAATGGTAGGGACACGCTGCCCCAGAAACCCCCTTTGGGCGCGCTCACCCCCCACTCTGATTGCTCTGCAGCTGCATTCCTGAACTCCGAACAGGTGCCACGGCTAAGCAAAGCCTCATTACAGCCATCTGGGCAGCGAGGGAAAAACAGGGAAAGCAAATGTTTGTTATCCTTACCTGTAAATTCCTGTTTTACACAAACCTGTAAAATCCTGTTTTTAAAAAACTGCCGCCACTAAGGTCACAGGATAATGCATTGTAAGTCTGTCACAAGTTAACAAACTATCTCTGTGCCTGTTACAAGCTAATAAATTATCTCAGTCCCAAAACTCCCTTATGCCCCTCTCACCCCATATAAACCCCTGGTTTTGTAAGCTCGGGGCTCCCTCCTCTAATGGTTGTGCAGCAGCCCGGCAGGGGAATACAGCTTGCCTGCCTGACTTCGGGTCTCTTCTCCTTTCTCTCAGCTAACCTTACAGTTACGACTAAAGAATCTTAGGGTAGGTAGGGCAATGAATGAAAGTAGAAAGCAAAGAGTCCATACTCGGATTAAATAACTCAAAAGTGCCCGAAATCTCCAGGTCTGATAAAGAAAATTGTGCAGCAGAATAAGGCAAACCATGACTTTTCATCTCTCTAGAGTTCTTGTATTTCCAAGAGGCTAGATTACTGTGGAAGCACATTGGGAAACCTCTGGTGGGCAGGCTCAGACCTGGAAGATTTAAAAATAAACACGATTCATTGTCTTTCCCCTAGAGACAGAGGTTCATCACAGGCAGAGGAAAGACTTCTTTCCTTAACCTGCTTTTAAATAATCCCATGGGGTGAAGGTGGATATCAAGTGGTGTCTCTATCTGTGCTGTTGTTTGGCAGAGGCAATCATTGTTTATCAGGATCATCCCAGGATCATGCACCGTACAAATCTGACATATGTAACCTGGCTGGATGGTGCAGCTCTCTGTCCTCTCGACCAGTCTCTATGGACGACCTGCAGCATGAGTGGCTATTAGGGGCTGAGTGTTACCGAGTCGGCAAAATGCATTAAAACCAGCCTCAGAGTCCTTCACCCACTGGGGAGGGCTAAACAGATGAGCAAAGTTTTCACTCTAAGCTTCGAGACTCCTTAAACTTCCATATTAGAGACAGCCCTGAAAGGAATAATGCTTTATTCAAAGAAAGCTTCCCTTTAAATAAAACATGATCTACTCCTCCTGTTTCCCTCGAGCTGATTTTCCCCCATCACATAATTTTTGACCTTGTACAATCTGGCAAAAGCATCGTGAGCAAGGCTATAGCTTGATCTGGAGTAGACATAAAGTGACATGTGGACACTGGGTCTAAATACATGTCTGTCTGACAGGGCGTGTTTAGGATAAAAGGTTGCTGCTTTTCCACAACTTGTTTTTCAGGCATTTTCTGAGGCGAACTTGTCAAACTGACAGGAAAATCCACAAAGAAGTGTTTTGGCTATTTTTTTTTAAATTAAGACATAAATAAGTTAAATAAAAGTAAATTTAGAAGAAATAAAATGAAGACAGTGTTGCTTACTTGGGTCCATGGTTCTCTTGCAATATGCCAAGCCTAGTTTTTACCTATAGCCCAAGTATGGGAGACAAGGGTCCCACACTAACTTATTTTAGGAATTCACAGGTATACTTTTGTGTTATTGCATATTATGCATGACAGGCAGATGGGTAAGATTTGCCTCTGTTCTCCTCATGAACAGAGGAGGGCACCTGGCTCCCACCGAGCCTAATCACGCAGGTTTAAAGGGGTTTGGCTCAGGGTATCCCAAAGTGACGGAAGAAGGCGCTAGTTAAATGTTGGTCATTTTCCATTCTCTTCAGGGAGGATCTCCCAGTGCCAATCTCTGAAAAGGCTGTAAGACTCTGAAACAGATCTCCCCAGAAATCTCACCTAGAAGGATAGTAAGATATGCTGTTGATCCCTTCCTGGATCTCTCTTTTCTAGCTGAGCTTCAGCCATCTGGGTATTGTACCTCTTGCTTCATAGTTCCCTGATTTGTACATTTCTTCTTTCTCCAACCCCTAAAATTGTCTCAGGGCATTCTGGAAGCACCATATTATGTTAAGTGTAAATATCTTCAACGATTTCCCTTTAAATGTGTTTTCTTTAATGAATAAATGCACAAGTAGTGGTAGTATTATAAAAATCATGGAGAGGTGAAGTAAGAGATATTATACGGGGTTGTTCTGGAGATTATGGCAAACTAAGAACCCTTTTCAATAACACCAATGCTTCCTCTTTCTTTCACATCTTAGGAAACAGAATGAAACACATACATTCATTGATGGGAAGGAAGGAAGAAAAAAAAGGAAAGAAGGAAGACTGGCTCTCCCTAAAATGGCATTTTCCCCTACAGGAAAGGTCTGATCTCAGACAAAGCATTTAAACTGGTGATGAGGAGACTCCAAGGACAGCAACTACAATAAATTCCAAACCTTTAGAGAGAAAAAAAACAAAACTCAGGGAGGCAAGACCCAAAGTCAGGGGCAGTAGAACTATCATGAAGCGCCAGACCTCCTTACCTGCAGATGAATGTTCTTCCTGTCACACTGTGCTTCAAAATGCTTGATTTAAATCTGTAGGAGACACAGTAACATCACGGAACTCGAGAACTCAGGATCTTCAGTTGGGAAAGCCAGGGTTTGAAATTCAGGCCAGCCACTGGGCAGATTGCTCCATCTCTTTAAAGTCTTGCAGCTCAAAAGAAGGTTCAGAAACCAGCCAACATCAGTATCACCTGGGGACTTGTTAGAACTGCAGACTTCTAGAACCCGCCAAAAATCAACCGAACAATGTTCCCAGGTGAGTATGCATAACATTGGAGAAACACAACTTAAACAGTGATTTTTAATCTTGGATGCTCATTAGAATCATCTGGAAAGCCTTAAACATGACTGATGTCCTGGCCTCACCCTCAGAAGTAAACGATGCTTGGTCATCAGCTACAACTCATTTTAAAGAGTAATCAGGTGATTTTAATGATACAACTAATAGGAAGATACACAGGCACCAGAGGGCACTAGCAGAATGTCTGCTCTCCCCTTCCATAAGGCTCTCTCAAAGATTACAGGAGATAATGCTGATAAAGCACGCGGTACATACCTACCCCAGACTGTGTCCGAAAATGTTAATTTCTCTTTGTTCTACTCTTCCTTTTCTTCTCTTTCTGCTGCTTCTTGTTCTTTATAATACAATCCATAAATTAAGCCAAGTTGCTTATCTTAGATACGTCTATATCGTTTTTGCTTTTTTGTTATTCATTCATTTAAAAATTTTTTGTGAATAAAATTGAATGAATTCGTAGAACATGCGTGGCACTATTTTGTGCTTGGTGAAACAAGGGTGAACCGTCATATAACATAAGGTCTGCAGGCACAGGGACTTTGTTGCTATCCCTGTTACACGCCCAGCTCTAAGTCCAGGGACTGTTTCATTGTAGGAAGCAAAACAAATTAATGTTGAAATATATACGCCCCTCCAAAACAAAAAGTATATTGTGGTCACCTGTTTGAGGAGGGGGACAAAACCAAAACACAAAACACAAGTTTCTCATTTTAATATCTAGAATAAAGGCATAGTTGAATGATGTCTTCTTCAGTTTTTTAAATTTTGAAAATCCATTACGCCCTCCTTGAAACTCATGATAGATAATGATGTTTCTTATTATACAATCATCACAATAAATCATATTCAAAGCATTTGTGTAAGAAACGGAAACAACTGCAGGCCAAGCCCTCTGTGGTCAGAGATACTGACCTTGACATCCACAGCGCCTGGGCCCCGCCAGGCCTCGACCTCTGCCCCGTGGATGTGAGGAGCACACAGTAGAGATACATGAAGGACTGCTTCAGGGCTGTTATGATCAAGGATTTATATTTTCATACATCTATGCTTTTGTCTGCCTGGAAGATTATTATTCATTGTTTCTAATTGCTCCATTCCTGGATCTGTTCATAAATACACATCATAAGAACATTTTCAAAAGATCTGTCACAGGATTGTCTCTATTTTTTGTGCCTTTAAATGTAAAAGCCCCCAAAAGAATTGGCAGCAACTCAAAATAATGATTATGTAAATGAAAAAAAAAAGTCCTGCTTTTAAACCAAAGAAAGGCGAAGTTATTTAGAGCAAGGACCACTCCTCCCCCTATCAGAGAGGAATGGCAGCCCCCTTCTTCCCAGAGCGCCTCTCTCTTCTCAATTCTAGGGGATATTCCTCCCAGAAAACACCAACTGCACAGTTCTAGTGGAGTGAAGGGCCAGTCACCAGTCTATACATTCACTCTTCATCATAAAACTCAAACCATTCTCAGTTTTCTGGCAATTGTGTCAGGCCAATGAATGTTTATCTTTTGTGGTTGAATATGAATTCTTGTTGGAAGAAGAAAAAAAAAGCCCTCCAGATATTACAATAAACACACACAGAGGAAGAAACAAAATTGTATCTCCATTGAGTTTAACAATCAGCAGGGCCCAAATTACCTCTTATTAACATTTATTTTACAAAACAGGCAGGGTATAATTTGGTGATAGATTCGGATTTGGAGAGGAGCTATAATCAGCCTCCTGAAGTGCTCTGCCTGAAGGACATGGCTGCTATTTTTTGTAATTATATTTCTCTGCCCCCACCTCCCTCCCCAATCTGGAGAGTCTTTCACTCCTATCTCTGGCGCCTGTGTTTCTCCCTCCCCTTTTTCCCCTTCTTTCTCTCCTCCCCAGCCCCCTTTTCTCTTTAGGCCTCTTTTGAACAATGCAGCCTGTTTCAATAGCCCAGGCAGGCTTGGAGATTAGGAAGCCCGGTGGTGGAGATGGGGCCTGCTTAACAGGAGCAGGAGGCCTCGCTCTTCTGGCGAACAAGGCTCTGGGAAGCGGTCCAACTGCAGAGAGCATGTGTTGGGAACCCTGAATAGGCAAGCAGCAGGCCGGCCCATATGTCAGCCTGTGCCACAAAGACTCCTCTGCACATCTACCATGACAAACAGGATTACCGAAGACAATTAATCTGGCACGCTTTATCAAAATCAAGCACTGACCCTGACCTCTCCTCTCGGCGCCAGGCAGATGCCACGCTCAGATTCAATAGACCTCGAGTGTTCCCTTTTTCACGACTGAGAAGCAGCCAAGGCCTGAATAAGGCTGGCATGGACTAATTGCAATGACTGTGTGACGGTGACAGTCCTAATCCAATAGGACGAGTCTACCTTTTCTCTGACTTTTAATGGAGAGGCTGGCCACAGCTCCTTGTCTACCCCAGAAAGAAAACGAAGTGCATCTGTTTTACTTCTCTCTGTGTCATCTGGTGCCTGCAGCTTGTTGGGGGTCGAGGAAAGGGGCAGAGATTCAGGTGGCTTCTACTGAGCTGTGCTTTGCCTCATGTTTGGGAGTTCAATTCTAGTGGAAGAAGGTCTGCCAGTGGCTGAAGAACAGTGGTTTTTATGATTTAGTTCATCCTTTCCTGGTACTTTACGGGAAAGGGAATAAAGCAGCAAAAAGGAGCACGGCCTCCAGAACTGACAAAACCTCCAACAACTGTGACTCCATTGAGTCCATTCCCGTAATTTAATCCCATTTTTCTCTTTCTCCATCTGCACTTTTAGGACCCTGGTAAGGAGAACCTTAGATGAATGTTCAGAATATTTACGAAGTGCTTAGATTGATTTAGAAATGAGAACCCTTTGTAGAAAGAAAATATTCGTAATTTTTCTTGAAGGTCTGAAGGTTTCAGAACCAACGAGAAAAGGGAGGCCTTGGCTACATCTTGTCCTACCAGGAAGATGCTGGGGGTGAGTATGCAGGTCAGAACACAGGTGAAATTTAGGCTGCTTCTTACTGTTATTACCAATTCTTCCACCCATAAATAAGCCTAAATAGTCTGGGTGTAGAGGAACAGGAAGGAGAATAACTCTTATATTAGCTCCTTTAACCTTGGTGACCCCTTGATTAGACATTTGGATAATGTCTCAGTTAAGACTCCAGAAGTCTTTCTATAAAAATAAATAGGAAGCTTCTGCATGAAGTCATGTCGATTTTCTCAAAGAATCAGGCTCAGGCCACCTGCATCATGATCACCTAGAGAACTCATTAAAAATACAGACTGCTAGAGTCCACGTGAGACCTAGGGATTCATACTCCCTTAGTGCAGGCTTGGGAACCATATTCCCTAGGTGACTCTTACACACTCCAACATGAGAACTGATGATGCAGTTGAAAGAGAGCGGGGGGTGCCAGCTAGTAGACTTGGTTCTAGGCATATTTCTCACTCTAGTAGACTTGGTTCTAGGCGTATTTCTCACTCTAGTAGACTTGGTTCTGGGCGTATTTCTCACTCTAGTACACTTGGTTCTAGGCATATTTCTCACTCTAGTAGACTTGGTTCTGGGCGTATTTTTCACTCTAGTAGACTTGGTTCTAGGCGTATTTCTCACTCTAGTAGACTTGGTTCTAGGCGTATTTCTCACTCTAGTAGACTTGGTTCTAGGCGTATTTCTCACTCTAGTAGACTTGGTTCTAGGTGTATTTCTCACTCTAGTAGACTTGGTTCTAGGCTTATTTCTCACTCTAGTAGACTTGGTTCTAGGTGTATTTCTCACTAAGCTTGCTCTATCATCACAGACAAGTCATTCTCTGCACTGCAGCTTCTGCATCAATAATGATGTCATTGGATCAAGATGTGGCTTGCCCAATCTAGCTTTAAAACATCCTATTTCTCTAGAAATTCATTCCTTCCTGCCTTAACAAATCATGTATGTCTTTCCCAGCTCTTTCTAGATTTTATCATATAGATACAGTACAAGATTGTCAAGAATGTACTCGAGTTCCAGGTTCTGTGATTCTGAGGACACAGATTAAATATATATGTTATAATTAGATCTATAAATTATATAATGTTATAATTATATATAAATATAGACATTATAATTGTATAATCATATAAATAGTAAATATTTACATTATTTATAAAATGGAGTGATATTATGAAGCTCAATTATCAGGAGAAGGCAGAGTTTGCTATTAAAGTGTATGTGAGTAAAGTCAGAGCACTGGGAAGTCATGCTTGTATTTGATCGACTCAAAAAAATTGAACATGTACAACAGTTTACTAAAAGGCATGGGAGTCTGGGTAGCAAAGTGTGTGGAAATTGTCCTTACCTGAATCGTAATTACATTAGGCCTACCTGAGATTTACTAAGTCAGGGTGGCTTTCAATGTCTGGCTCATTGCAGGTGCCTGACTCTGGAGCTGCTGATAAGTACAGACACTGCCTTGCAGGACACTCTCCGCTGACATCATTTCAGCCAGGGCTGGAAGAGGACTGCTCTCTGGATGGGTATCCACTACAGGGTTACACAGAATCCTTATACTTACATATTAATCTTCTCTGGACACAGAATTTTCTCTTAAAACTATGAAAATCTGGCTTGTTCATTTATGTTGGAAATTATTTGCTATTAAATTAGTAATTAGTTTAGGGATTTATGAAGTCCAAGATCAGTAAGATTGTCTCCAAATGATGTTAAGCATCTAATATAAGCAAAGCTCTTAAGATATAGAGAAGCATTTCTAGAAAAATGATGCCTATGTGAAGTAAAATAGGGGAATTAAGAATATTATTTGTACTGGCAAGAAAAATTAAGAAATTAGGCATTTAAAAAAAATAGATTTCAATTTAGAAGGAAATAATATATATTTGTTTCTTCTAATAAGATGTAAAAGCAGATTCCTTTGACTTTCATGTGTATATATGTGTATGTATAATATACATTATGTGCATATATGTGTTATGTGTATATATTAATGTGTATTATGTATATGTGTATGTGTGTATATATATATTATGTGTATATATATAGATATATTTCAGACTCAAGAGAGGATTTGAGTGTAATAATAGGTATATAAGGCATAAGGTTCTTGGGCAATAGAAATTTGGTCAGCAAGCACTTAACTGGACAGTTTCAGCCTCTATTTTCCATTCCTGCTTTCCAGCTTTACTAAACAATCCTGGTATTTTCATGATATAAGGAGACCCTACTCTCCAGACCTAAGTGTACACACATGGATGGGGTGGTCATGTGCTAGTTGCTAAAACAATTCTGGGCAAAGCCCATTTTGTAGCCCTGTGGGACCGAGATAAAATGCAACCCTGTTCTCGTTTTGTGGGGAGAAGCTCGGTCTGGCATTTTAGGCAGCCAAGTTCCAGATGTAGGGAATCTCTCTATTGTCTCAGTAACTGTTACAAGCTTCATGTGCTGGGGTGAAAATAGCTTACTGCTGATAAGCAAGAGGTGACTGTCCTTGATACACCAGCTGCCAGAGGCCCAGCTTTCTGGGGTCAGGTACACACTAACCCTTCAGTGCAACTCCCACAGCTGGACAACTTTGCAGGTGCTGGTGTTCTTCCCCTACAAATCAATGACCCTGCCCAGGCTGGGTTTAAGTGTCTCAGCAAAACATGTACCCAAGAATAAAAGCCCCTTGCAACATCCAAAACACCTTAGAGTAACCCACGACCACTGGAACTATTGAACATTAGCCCCACCCTGTTTAGCTTTGCTCTCTTGAATCCTTAAATGGTGAAAGCACCCACATGAGTGTGGAGATAAACTCCTGCTTTGATAATTCACTGTCAGAAGTATTGAGCAGACTTTAGTGGGAGGGCAGTAGGAATGGTCTTCTCAAGTGCTGCAATAAAAAAGCTCAAGATTTTCTGGCAGGCTTTGCGTTTCCCTTGTCATATTATGTATTGCAGAAGTGCAATTCAGGATCAGTACAAATCAGCTTAGAGGACGTGGGAAGCTGTGGGTTGCATCGGCAGCACATGGGCTAAACAGAAGGTGGCAGCATTTTAACATTGCTGGGCACATGTACACAACAGCACATGCGCAGACGCCATTGTATCATCATTGGCTTACTGTCTGAATTCCTGACAGAGTGGTACAGCTTCATGCTTACGGCAACGAGGAAGCCGAATACAGAGTGATGAGAGATTTGTGTGGATATGATAGCACTGGACATTCGAGGCTCCATTGGCAAAACATTCAGCAAATAGGAAACCAAGGGGTGAGCTGAAAATATCAATGGTACTGTCGGAGAGCTTCTTATTTTCCATTCCTCATTAATTCCTCAACACGAAAGGCGTAAATACATCAAAATTTAGCCTAGAAAGGAAGAGGCAGTTTCAATTTTTTTTCAGCTTCCAAAAAACTCTATGAAATAAATTGATCACTGGGAAAAGCTTGCACTGTGAGTAAGAGCATTGTGGTCCAGTGCAGGCTCCATTTCAAAAGAGGCCGTGAATCCTTCCGTGCAGTGTTGAAATCCCTGTGCTAACTGCCAGCTCCACTACTGGCTGGCTTATGCCCCTAGGAGAAATCTCTGAGTCTGTTTATTTTTCAACTGAAATAATAAGCGTACCTTCCTGATAGGGTTGTAATGATTTGTGAGGTCATGTATATAAATCATATTGCCTGGTTCATTCTACCTGCTCAGTAAATGCTATCTTTGTAATCATTACTGTTATTGAGTTTTACTGTTTTCAAAAAAATTGCATACTGTATTTAATATTATTCTTACAGCAATTCTGAGAATTAGGCAAGAAAAGAGTTCTTATTGTCACTTTACAATTAGGGTAGTAAGTGTAGGTTAAGTGACCAGCCAAGCTGCAAGCCTGGTCATTTCATCAGGGAGACAGATAACCGGAAAGTTCTTTCCAGTTCTAATATTTGCAACTCTGACATTTAGTTTAAGTTACAGCATAGTAAGCAGAGATCCAGAGGGAAATCAATTGCATTTTTATCTTAGCAGTAATTTGCTACAAATGAAAACAGTGCCTGTTTGCTATGGGCACACAGAGCACTTATGCTTCATGGAAAGTAAAAGAAATATTGAAACACAGGGCTCTTGTGAAACCCAACCAATGACAAAGATCAATTCAAAGTGTGAGCACTTCACAAAAGAAACACTGCTTAGTTTTATACACAGCCAGGCACTTGACTGTATATTATAGTGAACCATAGTCCCCATCTATTAGCTCCTTATCTGTGAGAGTGCTTCTCTTGAAATTAATCTGCCCTAAATTTATCATACATGTTCTAGAACAAGTCCGATTGTCAATAATACTATTTAAAAGAATGACCTTCTAAAGGGAACAAGCAAACATTAGTGAAAGCCATTCAACTGACACTACTTGCTAAGAAGTGGGGTGTTTTATTTATGGCTGCTGTTTTGATAAAATGTCTGAAACCTCACAATTGTCTCCTGTGAAAAACTGCCGCATTTAGGATTATTTTTAAACAGTACTTTTGTACAACTAGATCAAACATGAGAAATCAGGCTTCATGTATGACCTCAGCTATCATTAAGATCATTGTGAAAGTTGCATTGCATCACCCAGATGCATTTTAATTGCCACATCTAATGCAATGCTTTAGCTGTATTTTACAGCTTTAAATTAAACCTTTTTGTTATAATGGCAACATCTGCCAGAGTGCTAATAATTTAGGTGTAGAGAAAAATCTGTCATTGTGAGATTGTCACAATAGAAGATAAAATGGATTTGGTGAGAAAGGTCCTTCTTTTTCAACTACTCTCCTATTCATGACAAACATCCCTCCTCTCTTGTCACCAGACCTTTGACATTGAAGAAGTATATGCCCTAAGATTTCTACAAATCCTGAAATTCATCACTACGGCAGAATCACACATCTTACAGTGAGTCAATGATGACTAATGTAGCAGAGGCATTTACTGGTCATTGAATATCAATGTGTTCCCGACACCTTTAAGTTAGACTGGATAGTGTGAATACATTATCTGCCTGATGGCTATGATTGGAAGTGATGTGTCTCTCTGATGGGCTGAACCACTAAAGAACTACATTGAAACTCTCTTGCTTTCTCTTACTGTCATGGAGAAAGGGATCATGAAATCATAGAAGGAAAAATCACTTAGATCTGAGTCACGGAAAATAAATTCCTTGCAGAACCACTGACCCCACAATAAATATTATATGAGTGAAAAATAAACTTTTATGCCTGTTACTGCTTCAAAGCTAGCCTAACCTGACTAATTCAACTACCATAATAAAAACTATTCTATGCAACATTTCATAATAAACAGCACAAATTCATAAACCTGTTTGTGAGAACACTCCTCTGTGTCTACTGATGCCATTGCAACAAAGTAGAAATGTGGGGAGTAGCCAGGTCTCTACCAGATCTGATTCCATGTGTGGATAAAATTTTGATATGATTGGACTCTGTGTCCTACCCAAATCTCATCTTGAATTGTTGATCCCCAGGTACAGCTAACCCAGCCAAGTCTCTTTTGGTCAGTAGGCAAGAAACTTACAAAAGTTTAGGGTTTTAGATTTTTAAGAGTTAGTTGGATTTAGAATATTATCAAGTTTAATCCTTTTTATTTTACTTAAAACAAAATTTAGGCAAAGTTCTCAAGGTTGGTGGGCTTCAGAATCAGCTGGAGACCTTGCTAAGGCACAGGTTACTGGCCCCGACACCCAGAGTTTTGATTCACTAGGTCTGTATGAGATCAAAGAGTATTTCTTTTTTTTCTCTAAGTTTTAAAACAGTTAAATTCCAGGAATTGATTCTTTGCTTTTCATTTACTTTTAAAAATGTCTTAATTGAAATCATATATGTAAGGTATACAATGTGATGTTTTCATACTTATATGCATAGTGAACTCATCACTACAGTCCAGCCAATCGACATATTCATCTCTTCACAAAGGTGCTTTTTTCTCATATCTACTCTTTTAGCAAATGTCAAGTGTACAATCAAGTATTACTAACTCTAGTCTAGTATCTTTCCATTCCCCTGTCCCTCCCCGCCGGCAAATACCTCTTGATTTTTGACTTCTATGAATCTGACTCTCTTTGATTACACATATCATAGCATTTTTGCTTTCTCTAGATGGCTTATTTTTCTCAGCATAATGTGCTCCAGGTTCATCTGTGGCAGGATTTCCTTCCTTTTTAAGGCTGATTAATATTCCACTGTATATATATACTACAATTCTGTATCCATTAATCCGTTAACAGACCTGTGGGTTGTTTCCATATCTTGGCTACTGTGAATAATGAACACACAATGAACACGAGCCTGCAGATGTCTCTTAACATACTGACTTCATTTCCTTTGTATATACCTCTCCAGAAGAAGGATTGCTAAATCATATGGTAGTCCTTTTTCTGTTTTTTTTTTTTGTTTTGTTTTTTTTTTTTTTTTAGGAACTACCATGTTGTTCTCTGAAAGTATTTTTTCTAAGAAGTTTCCAGGTGATCCTGATGCTGCTGTTCCCCAGACCACTCTGGAAGAACTTAAAGAATTGCTCAAGGACTAAACTGAGAGCTGAAACCTGTACCTCTTCACTTCCAAAGCAGTGTTTGGCCACTATACCAGGTGTGTCCTTTGCTGAGTAGATTTTAATTCCAAAAATGATAAATAATGTCCTGAAATCCATTCTCATCTGTAGCTACCCCATCTGGGAATCTCAATGACCATGAAAGCAGGCTTTGGGACCTTGGGTTTAAGTAGTATTAGTACTCATTTTAGCAAAACTGCCCTATGGAGCCCCCTAACCTTGAGAGGACAGAGGGGATGGAAACAACGATATAGGCTAAAGGAACTGGCCCTTGGCGGGGAGGAGATGAGGAGATCGTGAGAAAAGTGTCCAGAGAAGAGCAAAAAGAAGGGAGATCTTCAACACTGTCCCACTGTCCTTGTTATTTAGTTTTTCTCTGTGAATAAGGAGCATTTTAATGTTACGTTGGAGCTTCTTTTTGTTATATTAGGAAACTATAAATCAAATAATCTTATATTAATATTATTAACATAAACTATATTACAGATTTTCTTTTCTAAGAATTTATTTTCTCTAAACAAACAGAAGACTGTACCAAATATCAGGTAAGCAGCCACATCTAGTATTTTTCAATTAGTCTGCTGTCTGAAACTCAGCCTAGACCTAGCTTGATCTTCAAGTTGCAGGCGTAACTACACCACGGGCCTCTCACCTCACATCTGCTGAGCTAAGCAGGCCATCAGTACCACTCAGTTGGTAATCTCACTGCCCACAGCTGCCAATTTTGTGAGAGGCTGGAATGCTAATGAAGGTAGGTGTGCATTCATCTGTGGAGGATTCACAAGCAGTGTCTATTTTATATCTTTGCTCCTTTCATCGTATCTCTGTCCTCCAGCCCCAAACTCCACCCCAAATAAAAGTTTCTAAAGAAGAAAATCTGTCATGGCAGGTGTCAGTCAATGAAGCAGAAAAAAATGCCTATTTATTCCACAGTCTGCAAGTTGTAAGATCAGGGAAATTATAACCAATTTAGAGCTTTATAATACCTTCTTTATAAGCAAATTATAAATAAATCTATTAAGTTTAACACAACATGGAAGAAGCAGTAATAAAAAACTTTGAAAAAAAATGAGAAAAAAGTCACTTTAGAGACATAGATACATGCTCTTAAAACATCTTCTGGGGTTCCTAGTGTTGCCACTTGAAGCATGAGATATTATAAGCAATGTTTAGTAAATTATTTCCAAGTCCCAAACTATTCATACAAAAATATGATTTATATTTTCCAGTAAGTGACTACGAACTTGACACTTGATCCTGAATCTTTCTAGACATTTCTTAGATCTTTCTTGGATTACAATAAGTGATTACAGATTTGATGCCCCATAAAATCTGTAACCACTTATTGTAATTAAGGTGAAGGATACGTTGCTGTAATTGGCTCCTCTTACAACCATGAAAGAGGCACAATGCCTACTGGGCCTATTTGGATTTTGGAGGCAGCACATTCCTCCTTTGGGTGTGTTACTCTGGCCTATTTATCCAGTGATCTGAAAGGCTGCCAGTTTTTGAGTGGGGTCCAGAACAGGAGAAGGCTCTGCGACAGGTCCAGGCTGCTGTGCAAGCTGCTCTGCCAGTTGGGCCATATGACCCAGCACATCCAATGGTGCCTGAGGTGTCAGTGGCAGATAGAAATGCCCCAAAGGTGAATCATAGCAGAAGCCTCTAAGTTTCTGGAGCAAGTTTCTGACATATTCTGCAGATAACTACTCTCCTTTTGAGAGACAGCTCTTGGCTCATAACTGGGTTTTGGTGGAAACTGAACATTTGGCTATGGGTCATCAAGTCACCATGTGACCTGACTGTCTATCTTGAACTGGGTGCTTTCTGAGCCATCTAGCCATGAAATGAGTCATGCACAGCAGCATTCCATCATCAAATGGAAGTGATATATATGTGACTGGGTTCGAGCAGATCCTGAAAGCACAAGTTACATGAGGAACTGGCTCAAATGCCCATGGTCTCCATTACTGCCACCCTGCCTTCTCTCCCCTAGCCTTCACTGATGGCCTTAAAGGGAGTTCCCTATGATCAGCTGATGGAGGAGGAGGAGATCAGGGCCTGGTTCACAGCTGCATGATATGCAGTCACCATCCAAAAGTGGACACCTGCAGCACTACAGCCCCTTTCTAGGATATTCCTGAAGGACAGCAGTGAAGGTAAATCTTCTCAGTGGGCAGAAGTTTGAGTAGTACATGAGGTTGTGCACTTTACATGGAAGGAAAAATGGCCAGAGTTGCTGGATATATTGATTTATGGGCTGTAGCCAATGGTTTGGATGGTCAGGGACTTGGAAGAAGCATGATTGGAAAATTGGTGACAAAGAACTTTGGGGAAGAGGTATATGGATGGACCTCTCCAAGTGGTCCAGAACGGTAAAGATGTTTGTATCCCATGTGAGTGCTCACCAATGGGTGACCTCAGCAGAGGAGGATTTTAATAATCAAGTGAATAGGATGGCCCGTGCTGTGGACACCACTCAACCTCTTTCCCCTGCCACCCCTGTCATTGCCCAATGGGCCCATAAACAAAGTGGCCATAGTGGCAGGGATGAAGGTTAGTTACACTTGGGATCAGCAATATGGACTTCTCCTCACCAAGGTGACTTGGCTATGGTCACTGCTGCGTGCACAATTTGCCACCAGCAGAGACCAACACTGAGCCCTCGATATGGCACCATTCCTCTGGGTAATCAGCCAGCTACCTGGTGACAGGTTGATTATATTGGACCTCTCCCATCATGCTAAGGGCAGAGGTTTGTCTTCATTGGAATAGATACTTACTCTGGATATGAGTTTGCCTATCCTGCATGCAATGCTTTTTTCAAGACTGCTATCCATGGATTCAAGGAATGCCTTATCTACCGTCATGGTATTCCACACACCATTGCCTCTGACCAAGGTGCTCACTTTACAGCTTAAGAAATGTGGCAACAGGATCACGCTCATGGAATTCACTGGTTTTACCCTGTTCTCCATCATTCTGAAGCAGCTGGATTGATAGAACAGTGAAATGGCCTTTTGAAGTCACAGTTATAACACCAACTAGGTGACAGTACTTTGCAGGGCTGGGGCAGAGTTCTGCAGAAGACCACGTATGCTCTGAATCAGCATCCAATATATGGCACTGTTTCTCCCACAGCCAGGATTCACGGGTCCAGGAATCAAGAGGTGGAAGTGGAAGGGGCACCACTCACCATCACCTTAGTGATCCACTAGCAAAATGTTTGCTTCCTGTTCCCATGACATGACATGCGGCTGGCCCAGAGGTCTTAGTTCTTAGGAATGCTGGCACAGGGAGACACAACAACAATTCCATTAAACCGGAAGTTACAATTGCCACCCAGACACTTTGGGCTCCTCCTACCTTTAAGTCAACAGGCTAAGAAGGGAGTTACAGTGTTGGCTAGGGTGACTGACCCAGACGATCAAGATGAAATCAGTCTACTGCCCCACAGTGGAGGCAGGGAAGAGTACGCATGGAATACAGGAGATCTGTTAGGGCGTCTCTTAGTATTCCTTGCCCTGTGATTAAGGTCAATGGGAAACTAGAACAGCCCACTCCAGGCAGGACTACAGATGACCCAGACCCTTCAGCAGTGAAGGTTGGGTCCCTCCACCAGGAAAAAAAAAAAATCACGTCCTGCTAAGGTGCTTGCTGAAGGCAAAGGGAATACCAAATGAGTAGTAGAAGGTAGTCATCAATACCAGCTTTGACCACGTGACCAGCTGCAGAAACCAGAACTGTAACTGCCCTAAGTATTTCCTCCTCCTTGTGTTTGTGCATATCTACACTTGTACTAATAAAATATCTTCATTTTCTTTCCTTTTCCTTCATCATGTGACTTAAGATTTGTTGACTATCAGCATTTAAGTATTGTGAACTTTATATGATGGTATTTTGGTTGGGGATTGGTGTGTTTCCAGTTGTATGAAGGATGGTTGTATTATGCTCGGCATGATTGTGACTCTATTATTGTCTTTATTGGAAGATTATTTATGAGCTCAGGAGATAAGTTTGGATTCAAGTTGACGGGGTGGACTTGTGATGATTAATATTGAGTATCAACTTGATTGAACTGAAAGATCCAAAGTATTGATCCTGGTTGTGTCTGTGAGAGTGTTGCCAAAGGAGATTAACATTTGAGTCAGTGGGCTGGGAAAGGGAGATCCACCCTTAATCTAGGTGGGCACAATCTAATCAGCTGCCAACATGGCTGGAATATAGGCAGGCAGAAAAATGAAAAGAGAGACTGGACTCGCCTCCCAGCCTACATCTTCCTCCCGTGCTGGATGCTTCCTGCCCTTGAACATCAGACTCCAAGTTCTTCAGTTTCGGAACTTGGTCTGACTCTCCTTGCTCCTCAGCCTGCAGATGGCCTATTGTGGGACCTTGTGATCATGTGACATGTGAGTTAATAATAAACTCCCCTTTATATATATTCATTATATATATTCTAAAATAGGAACATGTAGATAGGTATACACACATATATATATTCTTAAATTGGAGTATACATATGCATATATTAGTTCTGTCCCTCTAGAGAACCCTGATTGATACAGATGGGAAACATTAATGTTGTTATGAAATACAATGTATATAAAAGGCAAACAGAAAAGAAGGGGAAAATATCAGCACCTCAATTTCATTAGTGACAGAGCAGAGAGCTCTCCACAAATAAGTACCTTGGCTCGCAATTGTAGGGAGACACTCAAAGCAGGCACAGAGCTGAAATGAAACCATTTGACAGAACGGATTTCTAACCTCTAGGTCTCTGTTCAGACCTGTCCCTGTATTTGGAATTTCTCATTTTGTTAGCCTTTCTTTTTTTCTTTTTTTTCTTCTTTTTCTGAGATGGGGTTTCACCTGTTGGTCAGGCTGGTCTTGAACTCAAGATCTTAGGCAGTCTACCCACCTCAGCCTCCCAAAGTGCTGGGATTACAGGTGTGAGCCACCACACCTGGCCTGTGTCCCTATCTTATACCTGTATAGACTTACCTTAAAAAAATCTATTATTTCATTGATATAAAGTTCAAAAGAGACAAAACTAATCTATGATAAAAACCAGAATAATGGTGAATTCAAGGAAGAAAGTGATTGGAAAGCATAGGCAAGTTTTGGATGGCTGCAGTTAAACATTCTGGTTTTCACTCTGTGTGCCAGCTCTACTGGTTTTCACTTTGCTACAAGCATTCATTGAACTGTGCAAATATTATTTGTGTATTTTTAGGTGTGTATGTTTTACTTCAATAATATTTACACTTTTCAAAATGTCAAAGAGCATCACCTCTCCTAAAATGCTATTTCTGTGATAGCATGACCTCCTGTCTGTGGCCTCCTTGTTCCTTCATTATTGGAGTTATTTTTAAAAGCAAGAGACAATTTTTTTCCCTTATTTTATCATCAGCAACTAGAAGAGTTCTGACTATTAATTTAGGCTCAATAAATCTATGCTTAATTGAAGACAGAATTAATAATTGAATGACAAATACGTAAGACTTGCATAATCATAAATGAGTACCAAGAAGAATAAGACAATTAAAAATTTCTGACAACTATGATCTTCAAGGAGATAAGAAGATTCCTTAACTTAAATAGAAAGTTCTAGTTAGGACATGGATACTGATCACCATTATCTCATATCCCACACATTTTGAATTATTAATTTTTATGTTAAATCATGGAGGCTACTGGCCTGGAATTTATCTTATTCTTGAATTTACGTTAAAAAGAGCTAGTAGTTCTGGAAATGTGATCAAACCATATTTAGTAATTTATAAACAGAAACTTTCTGATAATAGTAACTTGGGATTTATTCTCTGAATACTCATGGAGCTTCTTTTATTTGAGAGCATTTTCTATACTCTGAAGATAAAAATGAAAAGAAAGTAAGTTTCTTTCCTCAAGGAACTTACTGGTGGGAAGATAGAAATGCATATATAGAAACGCCATGCTAAGATTTATGCAGACTGCTGGGGACAGTTTCAGAAGCCATACCTCAGATAAGATACAAGCCCAGCCCTGAAACTTCTCTAGGGCTGGATAAGCACATGTCTTCAAAACAAGTGCTCTCTTTACATCAGCGATTTGTCTTCATGTGAGTTGTGATGTTCTACTCTCAAAGGTCATCAGACCAGGGAGCTGGTGGGAAAAGCACATTTTGGATCTGAAGATACAAGATGGCCAAAGTGATTTGAGAGTTGTGGGTGTCTCATCTTTTCTATGAAGTTGAAGGTAGAGATAGAGTCCATCACTTACAGATTTTTGTTTATGTTGCAGATACTCAATCCATATTTGTTCATTTGTGAAACCAGGGATGACTTCTGGTTTCATCTTTGATATGTAAAGATCTTAGACGTCATCACGCTCATGTTTAAAACAAGAAAAAGCTGGACAAATCAATTAGTTGGCCCATTAGAAAACCACTACCTTGAAGTAAAGGAGAGAGATGGTGATCCAGAGAGACATCTGAGATTGGCTTCCCTGGAGCAGAAGCAGCTGGAGCTTAAATTGGTAGGAATACTTAAATGGTAACTCTGATAAACTGCCCAATGTTACGTTAGACTGGGCACTGCAGTTTTGTGGGTGGTCCATATTTGCATGAGCTTTATCTTCAGGAAGATACATGAAAGATCCCCTGCAACTCTGGAAAGTCAGGGATAAAGTAACCATCATGAAATACACCCAGAGTCTTCTCCATAACAAAAGCCTATTGTCCAGAAGAAAGGATTTTGCCAGAAAGTTATCCCATGTGGGGGAAAAATTTCTTATATTCCAGTCCCCTGCAACCTTCTTGTCTCAGCTAAGAAAAAAAAACAAAAAAGAAAATAAATCAAAACCAAGTCATTAGGTCAGTAATTTAAAGCAATAGATCAAAAACACTTCAAAATGCTGCAGCTAGGCAAGGTAGTAAGACGAGGAGGAATATAGACATTTGTGAAGGTCACAACCCTGAGACACAGGCTCAGGAAGGTAGAGATTTAACCCCGAAATTACAGAATACACCCCTTTCTTTATACCTTAGCAACAGGACCGCAGTATAATAAAATGGATTACGACTGAAAGCGCTACAAGTCAGACTCTCCCTGTGGAGGAGCACTTAGGGAAGCCCAGAGTAAAGACAGGTGACCAAAAAAATGACACTAGGGAAATTTGAAGACTCTGGCACCGATAGCTACAGCAAACACTAAACACGGCATAACTCTTAACCAGATTAACATAAATCCTCAAACTAAAAAGCTTATTTATTTAGTTCCTATGACTTGATAAAACATATTCAGCTTTAGGCTGGGTGTGGTGGCTCACGCCTGTAATCCCAGCACTTTGGGAGGCTGAGGCGGGTGGATCACCTGAGGTCAGGAGTTGAAGAGTAGCCTGACCAACATGGGGAAACCCCATCTCTACTGAAAATACCAAAATTAGCCAGGTGTGGTGGTCAGTGCCTGTAATCCCAGCTACTCAGGAGGTGGGGGCACAAGAATTGCTTAAACCCAGGAGTCGGAGACTGCTGTCAGCCAAGATTGCACCATTGCACTCCAGCCTGGGTGGCACAGCGAGACTCCATCACTAAACAAATAAATCAAACAAATCCAGCTTTTGATGTGCAATTATAAGACATGCCAAAGGGTGGGAAAAAACAGAATCTGAGGAGATAAGTAATCATCATCAGACTCAGGACACAGATTTTTGAAATTAGACTGATAATTTAAAGTAATTATGATATATTAAAGGCTTTGGTGGAAAAAGTGGTCGACAAGCAGGAACAGATAGGTGATGTAAGCAGAGACTCAAAGAATCAAAAGGAAATGATAGAAATCAAAACTGTGACTGAAAGGAAAAATGCCTCTAATGAGCTTATCAGTAGACTCAATATGGGTGAGAAAATAATCGCTGAGGTTGGTGATAGGTCAAATAGAAACTTTTAAATCAGAAATGCAAAGAGAAAATAAAAAAAGGAAAATGTAACATCCAAGATCTTTGGGACTATTTCAAAAACTGCAACATACACATAATTGCAATAACAAAAGAAGGAAAAAAGAATGAAGCAGAATAAAATTTGAAATAACAATGGTGGCCAGGCATGGTGGCTCATGCCTGTAATCCCAGCACTTCGGGAGGCTGAGGTGGGCGGATCACTTGAGATCAGGAGTTCGAGACCAGCCTGGCCAACATAACGAAATCCTGTCCGTACTAAAAATACAAAAATTAGTCAGGCATGGTGGCATACTCATGTAATTCCAGCTACTTGGGAGGCTGAGGCACAAGAATGGCTTGAACCCAGGGGGTGGAGGTTGCAGTGAGTCAAGATTGTACTGCTGCACTCCAGCCTGGGTGACAGAGACTCAATTTCAAAAAAAAAATATATATATATATTGGTCAAGGATTTTCCAAAGTTAATGACCATCTCCAAACCATAGATTCAGGAATCTTGGGAAACAACGAACAGGTAAACACTAAACAACAGCAAAAAAAAATCCACACACCTAGGTATATCATGTTCAAAATGAAAAATAACAGCAACAAATACACATACACAAAGAAAAGCAAAGACAAGGCATAGGGGAAGAAAATCACGCAGACTAAAGGGGAAAAAGGATAGGAGTTACAGCTGACTTCTTGTCAGAAACCACACAAGCAAGAAAAGGGTGGAGTAAAATCATTAAGGTGTTTAAAGATACGTTCATATGACGAGCTGTAAGTTTATATTAATAATAACCTGGAGAGCTAGTAAAAAATTCAAAACGCTTTCCCCAGCCTCAGAAAATCCTAACTGGGGGCCTCTCACATCAGTCCTGGAGAGGTATGTCTCAAAGGTAACTAAAGATGATTCTGGCCAAGGTGGTTCATAAATCTCATTTTAAGAAACACAGATCATATTACTAAGAAGATTCCAAGATGGGATGAGACATGCAAGGACCTTTTTAGGGAAAAGACAGAGAAAATAAAGAGGAAGCCATGGAAGTTTGAGAGAGACATCAGACCACCATGCAAGCTTCACCCCAGGTGAAGGAGGGAAAAAAGCAGGTTAGGTACGAGTGTCCTAGACTGCCATGTGTTCTATGGAAAATCCAGTCAGGCTGCTGGGGAGCTGCTGGGACCAAGTAGGCTGTCATAGGAGTGTCTGGGAACAGGCCAACATCAGTGTGCTAGTTGCATACTGTTTATAGCTTGGGGCAGCCCAGGGAATGTGTGGCCTCAATGCAAATGCTGTAATGGAATTCAGTACATGACAGCTACAGTTAGTGGTCTACAAGGTGAATTCTTATGGCTGTCAGAGTACCAAACGGAAATTATTATTTTATGTTAAATTTTTATAATTCAATAACATCACGAAGAGGTAATTAAATCTCAGGCATGTTATATAGTTTTCCAGTGATCACATAAATAGTATGTGGAGGATTAGAACTTAGATTTTCTTATTCTTGGGCCAGGATTGATTTTCAATACTGGTACTATTTTTTACTGCACAGAGAAAATCAAATTAAAGCATTTAGAAAAATTTTAATAGGGCTGGTCTATGGGTAAGGAACAAAACATAATTGTCAGAATCTCTTAATTCTTTTCAGTTACTGAGAGATAGTTATTTCCAAAGTAAACCAGGAAATTAATTTTAAAGAAAAACATCTGCTAACTTTTAGTGGTAGTTTCTTGGCACCAAATCTCTTCTATACTCGGTTTTCTGATAATGAGAATTATGAAAACTTTTCCACTTGGGTATCTGGATTCCTGTTAGACTTTTTCAGTAGGAGGCACTAGGGGTGTCTACACTGCTAGAGGAAGGAGAAGAGGCTTGCTGTGTCATGTCTGTTTCCTGAAGGCTCTGTGCTTTTTCTTTCCTGTATCCTGTTCCTGTGTCAGCCCAGCTATGATTCTTCACTTCAACAGTAAAGCAGTTCCTGACTGTAACGGCAGTTGAATCAAGACTGCACGTTTTATGACACTTGTAAACCAACCCTCACTCTCCAGCAGTACAGCCAGCCAGTGCCTCCTTCTCAGAAGTGGAAAAGGCTGGGTCCCAGTCCTAGGAGCGTTTCCTCTTAGCTCAGAGACACCAGCACAGGATAAGCAGCTCCTTCTCCTCCTCAGAGGGCTGTTTCCACTCCACAGTGTCTTTTCTGAGCTTCCATGTTGTTATAATTCCAGACTTTTCCTTTCTTTTCGTAGCCCTAGAAACGGAGGCTGTGTCCTGCAGTACTATCTCTTGTTACACCTTAGTATTCTTTTCTGTTCTTTTGAGTTATCTCGTAAGCCGCTTTATACTCAGTGAATAATTCTTGTATTGTGTAATTTCTGTTTAAGTAGTAGGTGTATTTTCTGTCCCTTGATTAGACCTTGAGTGATAGGAAGGAAGAAATGAAAGAACAGATAATCTAATACATTTGATATATAATCTAAGATTAGATTATATCTGGGTTAGAATTATAAGCAAGATATGTTCCAAGCACAAATAGGCATTGGTTGAAATCTAAGAAATATATTCACAATGATTCAGAAGAAGTTTTCTGAATATGTAGGCAGGAGAAGTCGGATGCAAAAAATTCATTCAGAAATGAATAATCCTTGTTGACTGCTAATTTCCCACTTCTCACAGCTGTTTAATTTCCCAATTCTCAGAGCTGTTTTCTTTTTTTTTTTTCCTCTGAATTTAAAGTAATAGTCCTCCAGATAATCTATAACAGTGATTGTCAATGACTGTGGGAGAAGTATAATAGAAAGTGGGTTTATATCATGTAGTTTGCAAAACACGTATAGAATTGAGATTTATTGTCCAAATTGTATTAGTTCATTTTCACACTGCTATGATGAACCACCTGAGACTGCTTAATTCATAAAAGAGATTTAATTGACACACAGTTCTACATGGCTGGGGAGGCCTCAGGAAACTTACAATCATGGTGAAAGGCAGAGAGGAAGAAAAGCATGTCTTACATGGCAGCAGGAGGTGTTGAGGGAACTGCCACACACTTTTAAACCATCAGATCTTAGGAGGACTCATTCACTATCAGGAGCACAGCAAGAGGGAAAAACACCCAAATGATCCAGTCACTTCCCACCAGGTCCCTCACTTGACGAGTCAAGCAGTGTCTAACTACTGCGCTGTCATATAGCACCTAGCAAATCTCATGGTAAATGTTAAGATTTCTCAGTGCTACAATTCTTTAATTCACAGCATAATAAACAGACCTAGTTCCATGAAAAAAAAATACCCCCTTAATACCACTCAGGGTTATGCATGTCATTTATAGTATCATTTTATCAGAAAAATAAAATATGACAAGTAAACTGCTAGTTTTTAATGATCTGGAGCAGCTCAGAATTCAGGACCGTATTTGACCGCTCCTCAGTAAGAGCCAGTAAGTATTTTACAAGTATTTAAGATGATAAAAAAAAGTAGAATTAAACAATTTTAGCTGTAACCATCATGAAAAATATGAACAGAGAAATTATTAAAGAGAATATCTCTAGTGCACTAAATGGATACCACTACTTAACTTAAAAATAGGCATTTGAGAAAACAGCATTCTTTCAATAAAGAGCGAAAGCAACGGCAAAAATAACACCCCTCTTTACAAGCCACAATTCAGAAAAGATGCCAGTTTCTGTGATCTTTGCCAAGGGGAGAGCACATGTACCCTTTTGCCAGCCCAGCCTGGCCCAGAGGACAGGCTAGTGGGTCCTGAATGAAGGAAGGAGGCTCCAGGCAGCTAGAGAATAGAGAGAAGAAAATACAATGCATTAGGCAACCTGATTCAGAAGGATAATCAGGTTTGTACTGAACACGATCCCTATAGCCATTCTTCATTTTCATTCCTGAAAACTCTGAAAAGCAACTATTGACTCCAGCCCTTCAGCCACTGATGCTTGCAGAAGCTGACTCTGGCTGTGTCTGCCCCCATGTTTTGGTGGCAGTGAAGATCCACTTGAACCTCTACTTTCAATGAACTACTGATAGTAGGACAAAGTAAACGTGGTTTCTTTATGTTAATATGTTTTGGAAAAGCAATGGAGAGCCATAGGTTTTTCTTGACTTATATTTTATATTAGTATCAATATGAACTTGATTTTGAGTATCAGCCAAAGACAAATATTAACCAGAGGGTAAGTTAAGTATAATTCATCAGGCCTGGACCTAAGCCTATGTACGTAGTAAGAAAAGGTTGACACACCACACAGATATCTGCTCAGAAACCAATTTCTTTCAGGTGAGCTAACTTTGCTTAGACAAATAAAAATCGGCATCTCTGACTGCACTTCAAGACTATCCTAACTGCAGTTCCTTAAGATTCATGTGAAAATCGTACATACATTAATGAAAGACAAAATCCTTAGGTTAACTTACTGCTCTTAAGACAAGTCACAGGTATAATAGGAGTGGTGGGCGCTTTTGATCCACACATGGTCCCAGCGCAACCACTGCTTCCCAAGGCAAACATAGCATGCAACTTACTTAACCTCTGCCAAAGATAGTATGCAACGTACTTGACCTCTCTGTTTTGTTGAATTCAGCTCTCAAGTTTAACAAATGGAAACACTGTAAAAATTAAGTGGCAGTAGAGAGCAAATATCTCCTGTGTGATGTTTACTAAAAACGTGCTCACTATGTATTAATTATCTTCCTTTCCATAAATAGAATTTCCTTCACAATACCCCATAAGGTCTTCAGTGCAACATAATTGTGGTGTGGCTATTTTCCTTACTCTCTGTCTCCCCACCTCTTTCTCATTCTCTCTCTTTGATATGGTTTGGCTGTGTCCCCACTCAAATTTCATCTTGAGTTGTAGTTCCCAGAATCCCCACATGTTGTGGGAGGGACCTGATGGGAGGTGACTGAATCTCAGAGGTAGTTACCCACACACTGTTTTCATCATACTCAGTGAGTTCTCACAAGATCTGATGGTTTCATAAGGGGCTTTTCCCACTTCTGCTCAGCTGCTGCCATGTGAAGAAGAATGCATTTTACCCTTTCATCATAATTGTAAGCTTCTAGAGGCCTCCCCAGCTATGCTGACTCACTGTGGTGAGTCAATTTAAACTTTTTCATTTATAAATTATCCAGTCTTGAGTATGTCTTTATTAGCAGCGTAAAAATGAACTAATACAGTAAATTGGTCCCAGGTTATGCGTTGCTGCTGTAAAGATACCCAAAAATGAGGAAGCAACTTTGGAAATAGGTAACAGGCAGAGGTTGGAACAATTTGGAAGGCTCAGAAGAAGGCAGAAAAATGTGGGAAAGTTTGGAACTTCCTAGATACTTGGAGGGCTCAGAAGACAGGAAGATGTAGGAAAGTTTGGAACTTATTAGAGACTTGTTGAATGACTTTGATCAAAATGCTGATAGTGATATGGACAAAAATGTCCAGGCTGAGATGGTCTCAGATGGAGATGAGGAACTCGGTCGGGATTGGAGTAAATATGATTCTTGTTATGCAAAGAGACTGGCAGCATTTTGCCCCTTCCCTAGAGATCTGTAGATGTATACAAGGACGCTGAATATAAAGATATGGGACTCATAGGACATTATACATGAAGGCAGTAGAATAACTAAGATAAAGAAAATTATAAAACCAAGAAAGAGTGATCATATAGGTAGAGAAAAACTATGGTAGAGGGAAAATGTCCAAAACGTTTTTCAGTCCACCTCCTTCCTGATCTTGCATGGAATAAAAGAGAGAAAGGAAAAGAAATTGCTGGGTCTGAGGTCATGCCTTTTAAAAAGGGTAAACCAGCCAACCAATAACAGCCCAATACATTGCCCTGTATTCCCAAAAATAAATTTCACAGCCTTGTTCTTGGAGTAGACCTCGTAAGTGGCTAGGTAAAAAGAAACTAGAATTGTTTCTTCCCTTACATTCCTTTGCTTGTGGATCGCTCCTGTTTAGAATATTCTTAAACCATAAGCTTATCAACTATGACTGACTGCCCAGAGTGCAGATGCCTCCCTTGGAGCTATCTGCCAAAGAAGCATCTTTATTCAATTCTCATCTACTCTAGGTCACTGTCCATTCTGGGTTCTGAGTAAAAATGATTTCCTGATTTTTTAAATGTTCGTATTCATTATGATCACCACGTGTTGTATACTGGCTTAGGTTAAATGTATAATATTTATTGAGGGTCAGTAACTTGAGTGGCTCCAGAACTAAGTTCTACATACAAATACAAATACAAACACACACACACACACACACACACACACACACACGGCCAGAATGTGAATTCCAACTCCACCACTTACTAGCTGTGCCATATCCATAGGAGACACATTTTTAACTCTCTGTGTGTCAGTTTCTTTTAGAGTAAAATAGTGATGCTAATTGCAACAATCACAAAGAATCATAATCAATATATTTTTTAATGGATAAAAAGGCTGGGCGCAGTGGCTCACACCTGTAATCCCAACAATTTGGAGGCCGAGGTGGGCAGATTGCTTGAGCTCAAGAGTTCAAGACCAGCCCAGGCAACATGACAAAATCCCGTCTCTACAAAAAATACAAAAATATTTAGCTGGTTGTGGTGTTATATGCCTGTAGTCCCAGCTACGCAGGAAGCTGAGGATGGAGGATCACGTGAGCCTGGGAGGTTGAGGCTGCAGTGAGCCAAAATTGCACCACTGCACTACAGCCTAACTGACAGAGTGAGACCTGGTCTCAAAATAATAATAATTTTAAAATTTGGTCAATGTAATGCTTTTGAATAGTATCTGGTACACAGTAAGAGATTAATAAATGAATGCTAGCCTCTATCTCAGTCCACTATTTCTCTGTAACAAATAATAAAATATGGCATGCAAAACGAAGTTCCTACTTCTCGTGCATCTCATGCATGTGAATGATCTGTGAATGTCGCTGGGTTAACTAACTTGCCTGTGGGGTGTTGCCAGGGCTAGGCTGATACTCCTGTGCGGGTTCCAGCTGCAGGTCTGTTGAGTTGGCTAGGTCATCTTGTTCCTTTGTCCCTCTTGTTCCTTGAGCAAGAGATGTAGCCAGGACATGTACATCTGATAATGACTGGAAGAGGCAAAAGACAGTATGTACAACCAAACAATACACATTTCAAGTTCCTGATTTCATCATGACTACGAATATTCCACTAGCCAAAGCAATTTATATGGCTGAGCCCAAAGGCAAGGATCAGGGAAATACACTCCTCTATGAAAGTAAAAGGAAGGATGTAACTAATAATTTTGAACAATTAAACTACTGCAGCTTTAATTACCACATGTGCCTTTAAAAGTGCATCTTTGTTTTTACTCAGTGTGCCTTACAGAAAGGACTGGGGAACCATCTAAGCACTTAGCCTTGCATCTTGCCCAGAGTATAAAAATATGTGGAAATTTAAGGCTGCAAGAAATATAGTTTTATTGATCACATACCTTTGTTGATGGCTTGATTAATTCATCATAAAAGAAAAAAATGTGCTTCAACATTATTACCAGCCCAGCAGTCCTGAGTCACTTATTATAATTTGTTAGTTGCTGCCATATATTAAACTAATTTGCATTTTGGGAAGAGAAAAAGCAATTGATATAAAGTATCACTAACATTTTTTCCCTTAGATAAATCTGACATTCATTCCAGTTCCCTTTGGAATAAAGAACCACTTTTCATATAATGTCATAAGTTACTTACCATGTCATGAAAGAAATGTGTGATTAAAGTCACAAGAATCAAATAATCCTTAATTTTAAAATCCAGTTTGCATACTTTAAAAGTAATTAGAGTATAACAAGAGAAGAAAGATCAGCAACTTTAAAATGGGATGGGATAAAATAAATGACCATAATACCTAAGAAGGAAAGTTAAGTATTTTCCTTAATGAAGCTAAATTCTGTATTCCAGAGGGTTGAGTCTATCTGCATTTAAAATAACTGATAATATTACAACCCTTTTTGGTAAGAAAATCAGTCCATCTTCTGTTGATTTTTGACAAAAATTTCATACTTGAAGTCACAGTGAAATATTGTCAAGATATACTATTTTAGACATTTTACTAATAAGGAAACATTCAGCCAATTTCCACCAATATATTACTAAAGCTCATTCAGCGATCTGCCAGTCAAGATTTTATGGAAATAATCTCATCTGGACTTACATCAATACATATTCATAGGATGCATGTGAAATGTCAAAGAATAATACCAGGTATGAATTCTTTAAATAAAGATGGTAATGTCTCTAAAGCAATTCTCTAGTCTATCACCTTTCCCTTTTTATAAAATGAATCTAAAACATGATTTGTAATAGCTGTGATCATATAATTTAGTTATAATTAAGTATTAATTTAACATTATGTAGAATTAGTTTTATATGCTTTTACTTACATGAAAATTAGATAAAGTATACATTCTAATATCTGTAAGATATATATTACATCCAACTTTTATGTAAATAAAAGTATACAAACCAATTATATATATTATACAAACATAAAATATATAAATGATATATGTCATCTAAATAAATGTCATTTCAAAAATAAACATTTTATTATTTAACAAGTTTGTGTTTTGCACTGGTCTTTCTGTTTCAGATATTTGGAAGAAAGAGTAAATACAGTATATTTTTGACCATAAGATAAAATACACATTGTGCAATTGCCCTGCAATCAATGAAGCTTTCTAAGTGTTTAAAACATGCATATTTTTAATAAAACCTATTGGATTTTAATGGCATTTCTATGTTGATGCAAGTTATAAAAACAGCTACCGTACACATGGATAAAAAGCTAAAATTCATAAAATTAGAGAAATTCCCCAATTGAATTATTCTCCTGTCTTCTCTTTTTCATTTTGCAAAACAGTTTTTGCATATCACCTCTGACTTCTTTTTGTTTCCTTCACCTGAATCATAATTATTATAGATGCCAGTAGGATTACAAGGATATTGACATGCATACAGAGTGAAATCCATTTCTGGCATTCAACTCATGTGCATTTCTTGGCTCTTCTCTAATTGAAAACATGTGGTCGATTGTTTTATAGATCCTCCTGGATTGTGCCCACATGAATGGTTTTTGTGTTGAAAACACAATTGCAAGGCAGTTCCTTCTGTATGCAACTTTTAAGTCTATTGCTCTTGCTGTAGGCCAAATCCCCTGGGATTCTGAAGGTTTCAATCCTGCAGCTCCTGGAGCTCAACTCTGCAGGCTTTACCTGAAGAAGAAAACCCAAGCAGATGCCTGTTCAGCCTGCTTTGTACATGTGATGAAAGAGCATTGAACAAAACAACTTTTGGGGAGTATGTTGGTGAGTCAAGAGAGAAGGCAGCTGACAAAAAGGAAGAAAGAAACAAAATGGAGACACTAAAATAATTATATACCTGTCAACTTCTTTTTTTCCTGTTAAACACTCACCTATTTTTTTCCCTGTGAAAAGTTCATTTAAAGCTGTCTCCTTCCAGCTATATGAAAAAACCCACAATGCATTCAATAGTATAATACAAATCCAGAATGTTTTCAAATTTCCCTCTTTTGTGGGGTTTGAGATTGACAGCTCTGTAATTAGGGATAACAAAGAAGAAAAGAATTAATAAGATTCAAATACAGGGCCCCAGTCAGAAATCGGCAGTAAGGAATAAGAGGAAGGATGGAAATCAAAGGGTATAAATCATACAATCTTACTGCAGGCTGGAAAGTTAGACATTCAGGTTCTATACAACTAGTTATTTGTTTAGGTTTTTACAACCATTTATTTGTTTATATTTTATCCACTAGTTAGATGCTCGGATTTTATGTAAAAAACTAGTAGGTCATAGCAACCTTAAAACTGATCCTGAGACTCCAATGTTCATTTATTGATCCAAAATAACAATGTAATCCAACATCCTATCTCAACACTTTTGGTGCATTAAAATGTCTCCACCATCAATCTCTCAGACAGCAGGTTAATTGAATATAACTCTCATTGTCAGAAAAAAAGGCTTGGGAACAGTGACACAAGCACTCTGCTGTATAAGAGGACACTGTGTACATCTTTTTTAAGTAAAAATTACCCACTTTTTATCCCAGAGGGCTGTTCTTGCTATTCAGAACCCCTGTTTTCATGCTTTACTTGTCTGTCTAATGAAATTAGCTCATTTGGTGTTCTGTAGGAGGCAAAAAATCATGTAGAGTATGTGTATGTCTTTTAATGTTTTTAAGTAGCTGTCATGCTTCTATTGTGTTGTATTTACTCCTATCTGAGATATTTATCTAGTTACTTGTTCTTCTCTTAGATACTTCTGATTTAGAATAAGAGATATCCATGTTTGCTCATCCCTTCATCAACTAATAAAGTAACAGTGATAATAGCGCTGAGAGTGATTTAGATGTTTATTTACACATTTGATAATATTAACGCAAATCACTTTTCAAAGGTAAATTATATGAAGTGTATCTTCAGCAAATAACTTTAAGGAAGCATATACAAAAATGGAATAAATAGTTATCAGGAAACTTGGGTTTTAGTTATCAGCTGAGACTCCTTTTACACATCCTTACCAATTCAATGCAAATATTTGTTGCCAATTCCCATCACATTCATTGGGATACTACAAATTCTGTGAGCAAGATTAACAACAAAGAGCATAATATACAGTATTAGCTCTAAATGTTGTATAAGTATGTAATCAGCCAAGTACAGATATGAAAACCATAAATGCTGTCTGAAATGATAAGGAAAAGCATCAGAGAAGAGAAAACCGTTAGCCCAGAATTCTATGAGACAGACACTCTACAGCCCATCAAAAAGAGAACAGGTACTCCCTCCAGGAAGAGGAATCTTCCCAAAGGCAGGCTAGATGTGGAAGTGCATGGTAAACAGTCAGAGCAGCTGGTGCATAGGGTCTAGCTACAAATGCAGTTGTAGAGAAAGATACTGCAAAAGAAACAGAGCACTCAGAGATGATGACCTTGGGAAAGCTAAGCCAAATGGGAAAGGTTCTAACGAGGAGGCCAATGTTTTTCAAAGGTTAGAGTTATCAATTCATCCACAGAGCTGTTGGAACGAAGACACTTGTCCTCAGATATTTGCCTTGAGAAGGTCTGAAATGGAGACCTAGGAATCTGCACATTTTGTAATTAGCTCCAATGGTTCCCAGCCTTTGAAAGTTCACACTTTGAGGACTATCACTGGTGATGTGAAGCCACCAAAAGGTTTAATTCATGAAATGACATAACCTGATGTGGATTTTAGAATACTTCTGTATTCAATGAGAACAATGCTGTGGAAAAATGCTTTTCAGTATTCCTAAAATGTTATCAGACATTATTTATTGTTTTATTCATTATCTATGGTTAAATTCACAGTGTTCAATTCTAAAGTAACTTAAAAAAAATTCTGTTTTAAATGCAGGGGTACAAGTGCAGATTTGTTATAGAGGTAAATCTGCGTTTGTTGTTCAGATTGTTTCATCATCAACGTATTAAGCCCACTACCCATTAGTCGTTTTTCCTGATCCTCTCCTTCCACCCACCCTTAACCCTCCAAAAAGTCCTTGTGAATGTTGTTCCTATGTGTCTATGTGTCCTGATCATCTAATTCCCACTTTTAAGTGAGAATATGCGATATTTGGTTTTCTGTTCTTGTGTTTGCTGGGAATAATGGCCTCCAGCTCCATCCATGTCCCTGCAAAGTCGGACATAATCTCATTTTTTTAAATGGCTGCATTGGTAGCTAACCATTAGATGAAATCCATGAAACAATACATAGTGCCTTTTTGTTCCTGATTTCTAGCATAGTCAAACTTAAGTTTGGGGTTGAAAGCTATATTAAGCCTTGGGTTTTAGGAAAGACGTTTTTTCTCTATTGTGCTTTGCATTATTATTATTGTTATTTAAATTCGTGTTTGTTCTGTATTTGTAGTTTTCATGGTAGCTGTCCCCTCAAATGGGGTGGGGGGAGTAAAAGGCACTAAAAATAACAGATGAATAATCGATGCACAGATTACTTCTAAGAGGCTCCAATGGCACCTTTGCTATGTTCTTGGGCCCTAAAACATATGAAAGGAGTTTGCAGAGTTTCTTTCTGAAAGCTGTATAGAACAACGGCTGAGTAAATCGATGGAGTTGCGCTGTCAATGGTTAACTTAAAATAAGACTTAGGATTGAGTTATTGACTTGTTGTATATCTGTGACCCAGTTTTCACTAAAAAATAATAACCTAGGCATCAAAATGCTCACCTCCCATAGGTCATTCAAATGGATCAAATTTGCTGTACAACCTACTATACAAAACTGTGAGGAGGTAAAAAAAATACTAACTACTAGTCATTTAGTTACTGTATGTTAAGCGAAACATCTGTATTGCCTATAGTATGTCTTTTTAAAGTAAGGATATTTTTCTCTCTCATTTACTTCTATTGTTCTTTATTTAATACCTTTCTCTTTATCAACTTCTCATTTGCAGACTGCACCATTCTCAACTTTATCTTATTGATTTTATTACCTGCTGTACTTTGTTCTTTTACCTCTTTTAACTCTGAATAGTTCTTTTTGACCTTTTTATCTTCTATTTTATGTTTAGTCATCTGAGAGTTTTAAACATTTTTTTGAATCTTTGCCTAATAATTATTTCTTTGTAACTCATTTTTAAAAATCATTCACCCTTTGCTACTGAATATCGTCTTCAACATTCAGTCTGGCTCTTATTTTTGTTAGGAGCTTTAAAAATATTTTTGTTTATTCCTTACTGTTTTCTCATCTCTCATTTTACCTAAATGATTTATTTCATGATCTCGATTCTAAAATATAGGTATATAGGTTGAGCTTCAAAAGTAGTCCTATTCATCTTACTGCTTGGACTCAGAGTGCCAAACCTCAAATCAAAGACCCCTAAGAAGTAGCTATGTGGCCATTGCCTCCTTTACCTCAACAGGAGGTTGTGAGTTCCTGTAAAAGCTAATTTTAAAAGATGCAATACTAAAACCAATACATAACATAAATTACTAGAATTTAATACAAATAAATCATGGTTTTAAGTGGTTCTGCGACATCTGTTTGCTATTTAACAAGTTTACATAATGGAAAACAATGTAGCTAACACATGTTAATTCATTAAGTTGAATACAGAAAATTGTTTTGAATCAGCTCCTCTCAGAAATTAATTTTCCATAAATACAGACGGAAGACTGACACTGCATTCAAACCATACATTCTTTAGAGAGAAATGAGAATCTTCTAAGATTCTATTAATCAGCCAATTAAATTTAAGGTGAATTTTCCAGGAGATTTTTGATATTAAAAACAATTGGTTAAAGAACAGAAAATCTGACACATAGAATCTATTTCAAAGAAGCCACAAGCTAAAGTTTATAAGCAGATCATTGCTATCTACATACTGAAGTAATTCATAGAAAATATAGTGCCAAGCAAAAATCTTGCCACATCTCAGTGAATAATCTATTTTTACCTGATAACATTACACACATTTCTCTGATACCCTAACTCCATCAATTTTTGATCTACTCTTATTTAAAATATCAAATTAATCTTTACCACATTCTAAGAAGTGGGTACAGACAGTGTGTCATCATTTCCATTTTAAGGTCTAAGAAAAGGCACAGATCATGGTTATTTAAATTACTTTGAAAGTATATAGATTTTCCTTATACTAATTCAAGCGTGTCAGCAAGCCCAATTTCATCACATTGGATTTCAGAAATTTTACTTTCTTACAGACATAAAGCTGTTTGAGCAAAATAATTTTCAAATCATAAAACTCCAGTTGATTTCTCTCTCTGTGGAGCTGTTAAAAATAATAATCTACTCCAATAAATTTTAAAGATAAGACTAGGAAATACAACTAAATAAAACTCACTTATAAAAGTGATATACTTGGTAATCACAAAAGCATTTCCTCTGTTGCTGAAATACCATTCTTAGGTCTTAATTCAGTTATATTTATTTGCTTAGGATTCATAAAACTTCCTCAAGTTTTTGTGAGACTTTTAACATATCAATCCTTTCAGTAATAATAGATGTGGTTAAATTTTTTTAATAGATTACCTATTTGAGGTCAGATTTTTAATGTGCACACATATTTAGGGTCTAACATTAAATATGTAAACTCTATCATTGCCCTTCATTTCCTTTATGATCCTTTTCTTGTGGCACATCTTACAATAAGAAGGAAGGTTGTTAAAAATATTTCATAAGGAACTTCTTCAGTTCTTTCAATTACCTTTCCCTTGCTTTCTAGTTACTGCTCTTGCTTCATGAGTGACTTCTTGTATGACATAATACATTTCAGCATCTTAGGTATTTCTAAGAGTTGGAAGGCTTTGGAATTAAAACAATGCCAAAATATATTCATATAAAATAAAAAGTAAAGCAAGCTAACAATTTACTGTTTCATGAAAAGTTGTGCATATTTTCTGAAATACCAAAAGCAAATCAACTAGTTTATAGTAAATTGATAGACTACTCAATATCAAAATGAGTTAAAATATAAAACAAACCAAAAAGAAATACAATCAATAAACAATAAAAACATTTCATTGTCAAGGAATCCATTTGGTCACTTTAAGATAGAGCTTATAACAAAAGCATATCATACATTTCATGACTTCTTTCTTACCTACTGCTTATTCATATACCTTCTCAAATCATAAGTTCAAATATTTAGATACTACAAAATAGCTTCCAAAGAGGCACAAAGACTCCATTTATTCATTCCTAGAGCTAGACAGTTACTTTTCTCTCTGAACATTTGCACTGTCTCATTTTGTAGCACTCTCCTGCCTGTGATTACAATCTCTGTACCAGTTATTTTCAGCTATTTGCTTTCCATTTCTTATAAGTAAATTATTCACTGTGACAGAGAAATCAGACCTTTAATATACATATATAAATAATGTAATATATCTTTTATAAGTTAACTATAAATATATCTTTTACATCTACTGATATTCAATATTGAGAAGAAGCAAGACTAAAGAAAGAAATTATTATGGCATTTTAAATTAGGCTGAATGTAAGTAGTTTTACCCTCATTGTCAATTCAGGAAATTTCATGACTGTGATCCTCTTTCTGAGCAAAGGCAACAAATGTCATGAAGAATGTTAAAATAAAAATTACATGTTAATTATCTACTCTTATGACATCAACACCATCCAAATGACTCAGAACCACAAAGCATCTAACAATAAAAACATGATGAACAACATCCAATGTGAAATTCTCGCATTTCTCAAATCATTAGACTTGAATACCTTAAACATTTTAAATTAAAATTTTTCTGAAAAATTCCAAGAAAAACCTGGACTACATACAATAATGTTACAAACAGATTTCACACTGGAAAATATTTATCAATTATACTGCTTTCAAGTCGTTTTTGATGCAGCAAAATTCTAAGATAGAAAAGAAACTGGACTTTATATTGGAGTTCATTTAATCATAAACCTTTTTATTGACCACTCTACACTAATAATAAACATATGATGAAAATTCACATTATTTTTCTTTGAGTAGTAGAGTTAGACTGAATATTTCCTATGCTTTTATAAATGCATAATTCCAAGGAAGTCTAAATAAGAGATTATAGGTGAATTCATGCAATCTGTCTTAACCCCTGAGAAATAAATACGTAGTCCAGTGTTAGTGGAGATTTACTACACTGTTCTTTTTATACAGATTTTAGTACGTAACTTACTATTTAATTTTGTAGAAGTTGTCAATTATCACTGTATTTTTCCAATGGGTGCTTCCCTTCTACAGAACACAAAATAGATAAATACATCAGAAGTTAAACTCCAGATTTAGTATGTATGTACTGTTTTGTAATTCTTTATATTTAGAACCAAACTTAGTCAACAAGTAAAACAAACAAATAATAAAGAGAATCAAGAGAACAGTAAAAACCCTTAATATCAAGTAAACCACTGGGTTATTTTATGGTAAAGCTAAACATTTATACTAATCACACATTTTTCAAGTTCTTCTACTTCCAGATTCCTCCAGAAAAACAGAAGTAAATGTTACACAAAATTTAATCACATTTATTTTACAAATACATTTTGAAATTAATTCAGGAAAATTGTTGCGTGAATTATTTCTGAGGGGGCTAATATGACATTCCCCAGGAAAGCCCACCAACTGGGATGAGGAGAGGAGCTGATTGAATAGGAGAGGGCTGTGGCAAGAATAAAAATCACCCAGGAATAGTAAATAATTGACACTATGGAGATAGCCTTTAATTATTAAGACAAGATATAAGAGACACCAAATAGTAATAGGACTTCCTCTTACATTTTTATAGGTCACATGTTGTACTCAGCTTTATTCCTGGGGGGAAATTGTGATGATCATTACTTTACTTTCTAAGATTTTGCCCCTCACAATCCTTTTCCCTGACAAGTTGATTAACTAAAAAATTTTCCTTGTGTGGTATATATGATGAAAAAGTTAAGAAAATGAGATGTGTTAAAACAAACAAGGACTCTGAATCTATACTGTCTTTAGCTTTAATCTTTGAAACTAATATTTTAGTTAAGATTTATAACTCGATTTCAGATTTCACACTAAGGAGGTGATTTTTTGACTTTAGTGTGAAATTCAAACAGCATTATTGCAAGAAAAAGAATATTTTGCCAATGGTTCTCATAAAAATAGAATACTGGGAGGCAGAGGTTGCAGTGAGCCAAGATCATGCCATTGCACTCCAACCTGTGCAACAAGAGTGAAACTTCATCTCAAAAAAAAAAAAATAGAATAACTGGGGAGGGGCCTACGTACGGCTGACTAGAGGAACCCAGCACCAGTCTCTTCCACAAAGAAACATTAAAACAGCGAGTAGATAATCTCATGTTGAAGAGAGTGTCTAAGAGAGAACAGTGGAATTCAGCAGGTAAGTGACAGGGAACTGCTGAGGCACAAAAGGAGAGGGAAGTTAAAAGGCTGGGCTGGCCAGATTTGGCTCAAAGCCAAAATAAACTCCTCAGTGCAGGGAAAAAGCAAGCAAGAGATGTCTAGCAGTCCACATTCCTTCTGCACACTCCTGCAATGCTAGCCATGTGAAAGCCCCTTGACCCTGGCAGGTCCCGAGATTAGTATAGGGAGCTGCCTGGAGTCCACACAATGGCATTGTTTCAGAGACACCGTGTTTGTGCTGGACTCCACACACCTCCCCAGATCCAAGCAGCTGTAATATAGTGACATTTTGAGAGCCTAGCCCTCACCAGACTACATTCTGTTCTAGAGCCCAACAGTTCCTGCATCTCCACATGTCTGGAATTCTGCTGACATCCTTCCATGCCCACCCAGAGCGCTGTAGCATCACAATGCTGACCAGACCCAGTGCAACCAGGTCCCCAGCACTGTAGCCTACACAGTATCTTGTACCCAAGAAATGCATGGTGCAGCGTACCAGGGAGGCTGACTTCAGGACAAAGAGAGTAAGCACACCTCCCGAGAGCCCGAGAGTTGCCTGTGTTGGGCCACTGACAGCAACATGACTACCCACACCCAGCAGCAAAGCTGCTGCACACTTGCATGTGCCTTCAGGGGGCCTGGTGACTGGCACTCCTGGGCATCATCCTGAGGCCTGAGGACAGGCCCACCCAGCCCATGGCTGGCACCCAAGGCTTGGAAATCAAGTACCCTAACCACAATAGCTGGTGCCTGTCATCTGGGAACTAACCAGCCTTTCCTGCCCCAATCTGTACCTTCATGTTTCATTGGGGGACTGGTAGATTGACCGACTCAACCTGTATACATCACCTGGGATCTAGGGACTGAAGCACCCAGCCCATCACTGCCACCATTAGTGCCCATACATGCCACCTGGCGGCCTAAATGTTATTGTACTACCACAACTACCATTGCTAAATGCCATGCACAATACCCAGGGGCCCAAGAACCTGTCTGCCTGCCCAGCCTACAGGTGCCATTTACAGCACAGAGAAAGCCACTTGAAGGGCCAAAGATTAGCCTGCCCAAACCTGCTACCATGATTGCCCACATATGCCATCTGGGGCCCAAGGACTGGCTACCTTATGTCCCTGTCTCCAGCAAAGCCTCACCACAGCCTTCAGTAACAACCACAGCCTAACCCACTGTATAAATTAAGGCATCACTGATGCTGAATACAGCCAAAGAAGTCTCAGAGACTGTACTACTGTATTTACCCATAAGCAAAACAAAAGTGCCCTACCCAACCAACACTTTAGATGCATCATTGGAAGAAGTCTTTCCCTACAATCTAATCCATAGAGTTGGCTGATACCAGATACAAATGTATCAACATAAAGATAGAAGAAATATGAAAAAACAAGGAAACTTGACAGCTCCAAATGAAGATAATAATTATTGAGCAACAGATTTTTTAAAAAAATATATGAAATATAGTAATGACTTATAAGACAACATAAACAATCAAATAAGTCATAAACATATTAATAATCTGAGAAATTCAACAAAGATGTAGATATCATAGAAAGAAATACTAGAACTGAAAAATTCAATGGATGAGATAAAACATACAATTGAAAGATTCAATAATAAGATCAAGCAGAAGGAAAAAAATATATGTAAAACATATGAGACACCACAAGCTTCCAAATATTTGAATTGTATGTGTTCCAGATAAAGAAGAGATGGGTAAAGGCATAGAAATTCTATTTAACAAAATAATACCTGAAAACTTTTCAAGGCTTGCAAGAGATATAGACATTTAGTTATAGGAAGCTCAAAGATTCCCAAATAAATTCAACTTACAAGTCTTCTCCAAGGCATAATAGACAAACTGTCAAAAGCCAAAAAAAAAAAAAAAAAGAGAGAGAGAGAATTTAAAAACAGCAAGAGAAAAGAATCAAGTCACATATAAGGGTATCCCTATAAGACTAACAATGCATTTCTCAGAAGAAATCATACAGGCTAGATAGTGATAGGTTGATATATGCAAAGTGCTCAAAAGAATAAAAACAAACAAAAAAACCTGCCAGCCAAGAATACTATGAATCACAAACCTATCTGTCAAAAATGAAGGAGAAATAGTTTTTCTCATATAAGCAAAAACTGAGAGAATTCATCACCACTAGATTGGTCATACAAAAAAATTCTCAACGAAGTCCTACATTTGAAAGTTACAAGATGATATATAGTATCATGAAAACACCAAAAAGTATAAAACTCACTCATAGAGCAGACATACAAATGAGAAAGAAAAATGACTCAAATATTACTGCTATATAAAACCACAAAGCCACAATGACAAACAATAAAAAGAGGAAGAAAGAAACAAAGGGTATAGCAAAAAATAAAAATGAAAAAACAGAAAACAATTAACAAAATAACAGAAATAAGTCCTTACCTATCAATAATAACTTTGAATGTAAATGGGTTAAATTCCCCACTTAAAAGACAGAGTCTGGCTGAAAGGATTAAAGAAACATGAACTAACTCTATGCTGCCTGTAACTAACTCTATGCTGCCTGTAAGAAACTCACTTTAGCTGTAAAGATACATATAGAATGAAAATGAAGGGGTGTGAAAAGATGTTACATGCAAGTGAAAACCAAATATTAGCAGGAATAGCTATATTTATATCAGATAAAACAGACTTTAAGTTGAAAACTGTAAAAATAAAGAAAGTAATTATATAATGATAAAGAAATCAGTTCAGCAAAAGGATATAACAATTCTAAATATATATGTATTCAATACTGGAGCACCCAGGTATATAAAGCAAAAATGTTTAGATCTAAAGGGATAGATAGACCTCAATAACAACAGTAGTTGGAGACATTAACATCCCACTGTCGGCAATGAACAAAGCATCTATACAGAAAAGCAACAAATAAATATCTAATTTAAACTGTACTTTAGAGCAAATGGACCTAACAGATATTTACAGAACATTTCATCCAAAAATTTCAGAATATACATTCTTCTCATCAGCACATGAAATATACTCCAGGATAGATCACATATTAGGCAACATAATAAGTCTCAAAATTCTTTAAGCATCAAAATTATATCAATTTTAAACATCAAAATTATATATTTTCAAGCCAGAGTGAAATAAAACTAGAAATTAATAAAAAGAATCAATGTCATTCTTCACAGAAATAGAAAATAAATACTAAAATTTGTATGAAACCACAAAAAGTCTAACTAGTCAATGCAATCTTGAGCAAAAATAACAAAGCAGGAGGTGTCACTTCAAAATATATTACAAAGATACAGTAACCAAAGTAGCATGATATAAAAACAAACATGTAGCGCAATGGAACAGAAATAAGAGCCCAGAAAAATATTCACATATTTACAGCCAACTTATTTTCAACAAAGGTTCCAACACACATTGGTGAAAGAACACTCTCTTCAACAAATGGTGTTAGGAAAATTGGATATTTATATGTGAAGAATGAAATAAACCCCTATCCCTTACCATATACAAAAATCAACTCAAAACTGATTAAAGAGTTAAATGTAAGACCCAAAACTATAAAACTACTAGAATAAAATAATAGGAGAAATGCTTCAAGGCAAAAATTTTATGGCAAAGACCTCAAAAACATAAGCAAAAAAAATAATAGGTCAATTGATATACATTAATTTTTTTAAAATTCTGCACAGCAAAGGAAACAACAGAGTAAACAGACAATTTACAGAAAGGAAGAAAACATTTTCAAATTATTCACTTGACAAAGGACCAATGTGCAGAATATACAAGAAACTCAAACCATTTGACAGCAAAACAAAAACAAATAATCCCATTAAATACCCGACAAAGGATCTGAATAGACATTTCTCAAAAGGAGACATATAAATGGCAAACAGCTATATGAAAAAATGCTGAGCATCACTAATCATCAGGGAAATGCAAAACAAAATCACAATGAGTTATCTCACCCCAATTAAAATAGCTGTTGTTGGCGGGGTGTGGTGGTTCACTCCTGCAATCCCAACACTTTCAGAGCCTGAGGCAGGTGGGGGATCACAAGGTCAGGAGTTCAAGACCAGCCTGGCCAATATGGTGAAACTCCATCTCTAAAATAATAATAATAAATAAAAAATAAAAATAGCTGTTGTTAAAAAGACAAAAAAATAATAAATGCTAGAAAAGATTCAGAGAAAGGGGAAGTCTTGTATATTGTTGGTGGAAATGTACATTAGTATAGCCAGTATAAACAACAGTATGGAAGTTGCTTTAAAAAACAACTAAAAATAGAACTATTAATCCTATATAATCCACAATCCCACTACTGGGTATTTATCCAACAGAAAGAAAATCAAAATATCAAAGAGATACCCTCACCACCATTTTTATTGTAGCACTATTCGCAACAGCCAAGATTCGGAATCAACCTAAATGTTCATCAATGGATGACTGTATAAATGTGGTATATAAAAATATAGTAGAATACTATTCAATCATAAAAAAGAATGAAATCCTGTCATTTGTAGCAACATGGATGGAATTGGAGATCATCATGTTAAGTGAAATAAGCCAGGCACAGAAAGACAATTATTCCATGTTCTCACCCTTCTGTCGGGGCTAAAAGTGTTGATGTATTGGAGGTAGAGAGTAGAATGATAGTTACCAGAGGCTGGGAAGTGAAGTGGGATGAAAAGAGTGTGATTAATGGGTACACACATACATTTAGATAGAAGAAATAAGTTCTACTGTTTGACAGAATAATAGGGTGACTATTGTTAGCAATGACATACATTTCAAAATAGCTAGAAGATTTGAAATTTTCCCAACACACACAAAGGTAAATGTTTGAGGTGATGTATATCTTAATTATCCTGATTTGATGATTACACATTGTATGCATGTATCAAAATATCACATGTACCCCATAAATATGTACAATTACATATCAATAAAAATATAAAATTAGAATATTTTAAATATCAGCACACTTCAGTTTTGACATAGAAACATAGTATAGGAAATTAGCTGATATCCTTCATCACATCAATTTCTCTATTTGTATCCAAAGTTTAAGACCGATAAAGTATCTACTTTAATATGAGGCAGTAATAGAGAGGCTGTGCGGTGTCCAATAAAGAGTACAGGCTATAGAGTTATAACAACCAGGTTTCAGTCATTTATCTCACTCCTGTAGCCTTGGCCTGTAGCCTTAGTGAGTTATTAATCTAAGCTTTCTCCTCAGATAACTGAGGTTAATGACAAAATCTGTCATTGTCTCAGCGTTATTGTGAAGGTCAAGTAACATATTTCATAAAAATAAAACTATTTATTTGTGTTGTTACTATCATTGGCATCATGCACCCGAGAAGTACTAATTATTTACTGTATTCAAAACCAAAATATATTCACTTTTTGAATGGATAAAAAGATAGTAGTGACAATAATCAATCTTGTTGACCAGATTGGGTAGTTCTTGAATTTAAAATTGTTGCAGAGACAATGCAGAATCTAAAAATCTGAGTGCTCGGCAAGACAGTCTTGGTTTTACATACCTATTTATTTTACTTTCCTAAATGTCTACAATCTCTCTTCTTTCTTTTTTGCCTAACTTTTAAGTTTATGAATTCGTAGTTTAGAATGCTGCATTTATTCCTGACAACTTTAGAAGAGGCTCAAGGATGAAGAGCACAGTTCTTATTGCATGTCCACCTTTTCATGTGGCACTTTCCACATTTCTAAATCCCAAGTCAGAGATAAAGGAGAGATTAGTTCAGGTAGCATAGATCTGTCAATTGCTCAAAAGCAGGTACAATAACTCAAGCTTTAGTTATGGGGAGGTTTGGAGATTTTAAAGTATTTGGCAATGGATTTGAAATAAACCAATCTACTTTTCACAGTATGCCACTGTAAGGGAGTAGATTTCAGAAATGCCATATTTATTCTTTTCAAATAAAATTCTAAATTAATCACATAAGAATAAAATGCTTTATTAATCCTTAATTACAGATTATATTTACCTTAGTTGCTATTAAGGTTCAGTCTTCAAAAGGAAATAGTATATGACCCTATTTTATTTTAACCTGGACACGTGGTATAGTTTGGATATTTGTCCTCTCCAAATTTCATGTTGAAATTTGATCCCCAATGTTGGAGGTAGTGCCTAGTGGGAGGTATTTGAGTCATGGGGGTGGCTCCCTATGAATGCCTTGGTACTGTCCTCTAGGTGATGACTAAGTCCTTGCTCTGTTAGTTTATTTAAAAGCTGGTTATTTTAAAAAGCATGGTACTTTCCGCTCTTTCTTTCTTATTTTCTCTATTACCATGTGATATCTGCTCCATTTCCCCTTCTGCCATGATTAGAAGCTTCCTGAAATTCTCACCAGAAGCAAATGCTGGTGCATGCGTGTTGTATGACCTGCAGAACTGTGAGCCAAATAAAGCTATTTTCTTCATAAATTACCGTCTCAGATATTTCCTTTATACCAATGCAAAATGGACTAAAACAGCATCTGTAATTTGTGACTCTGAAATCTTTTGGGTAAATGCTCCTTAGCAGACACGCATAGCATTTTTTAAAAACATCATTGCCCTTAAGAAAGCAGATTCCCGAATAGCTTCCAAATTGAGTATCTAATTTGGGTTTGGGAGTTTTCTCCCTTCTAAAATAATAAGAACAGAATCAGTTACAGTATTATTTTGTGATAAATATTTTTATGAAGAGTTTAGCATACATCTTCAGGATCTAAGACCTAAAAAGATCAATCTTGCCCAAGGCCTGAAAATGTATGCAAAACTGTTTTTGTTTCATAAATAATTATGCTGGTATATCATTTCCATTGTGTTTTATTTGTTGCTTACAGATTTTTAAATCATAAATGACATAAAACTATATTCCTAGAAAAATAATCTTTCTGTCTCTCACTAATGCCTTACAATATTCCAATCTCTCTCTGAACGCTGTATTGCCTTGGCACTGCTTTTCAGTGATATAACAACAGAGTGTTATTCCTGACTGTAATTCATTTTGCTTGCATATCAATCTTGTTGTGTTTGAATGTATACAAGGAATACTAATCGCTGCCCTGTACGTCTTAAATCTCCATCATAAAGAAGAATCTTTATTTGTATATGCATGATTTTCAATAATATTTGCATAAAGAGTAACTCAGACACTTTGATTACTAGTAATCTTTCCACAATTTATAAGATTTTACACTTGAGGATAAGTTTTTTTTCTTTCAATTACTTGTTTTTCCATGTCAGTTTGGGTATCCTCTCATTTGCACACCCATCTTAGAGGATGTATCAGTAACAGCTAATATTCAAAAAGGCAAACTAGTGAGAGAGCCTTAATAAAAAAATGGCCAATGGCAATTAATAAACTTTCAATTTAGAATATACTTAGAACAATTCTTAACCCAGAGAAGCAAAATTTGAATAATTTACCCCTTTTACTATAACATCCTTTTTGTCTGCATTCCCAAATCATAAAAAGCAAATCTTGAAAGATCCAATGTTTAACACACAAAACAAAAAAACCTTTCAAATATTGTTTAACAAAGAGCTGAAACAAAATTCAAAAAAAAAGAAAGATATAAAGCAAAGATTAAGTCTTCAGAAAAAATTTGATAAAGCAACAAAGGTTTTATTTGTCCCTCCTTTTTTAATTCTCCCACAGTTAATCTTATTCTGAAATATGTGGAAATATGAAACCATCTCCTGTCTATGAACAATGTTGTAAAGGCTCTGGGTTCCAAGGCCAGAAACAGGCTCAGCCTGATCAGTGTGGTGGAATTTTATTACAGTTTTCAACTATGGTTATCAATCTGTACCTCGGCACTAACTTTTGAGTATATCTTCTAGAAATCCACCTGCTACATGATTTTTCTCCTGGATCACACTAAATCTCTGAAGATCATATCCTAGGCCTCTTCCCATCTCCTTCAATTTAGCAGGTGAATTTCTATAACGATTAATTCTCTCCTTTCTTCATTTTGATGACTATATTTTAAGGAAGTTTTCTTATTGTTGACCATGCTATTTAAACATATCACAAGCCAATTTCTAGTAAAGTAGGATATAGGCTATAGTAAGATATAGCAAAATTAAATGAATGAATAAGTAACTCAACTTACTAACACATAGAATCTATAAAATGTGTCACTATTTCCTTTTCACAATAATTTTAAACATTGTATTCCCTTTTCCCTCCATTTTGTTGAGTCTCCCATATGTGTGTAGACCTATTTTGGCCTTCTAGAAGCACTGGTAGTTTCACCACTTATTTAATATTGCAAGAAATCATCATTGCAGCAGCCATGCTCTCAAGTCCCAAAGCTAGTATTTATTTGTAAGACATTTTGCATTACCTCATAAGCACTAGAAATTTAACAAAGTTATCCCCATTTTGTACATGAACAAACTAAAAATAAGGTTAAATAACTTGCAAAGGTAAGACACCTGGTAAGCCAAGAAGCTTGGAAGCCCAAGCAGATTGTGAATCTCATGCATTTCAAAGTCATTTATTTCCTCTATTCAGGTGCACCTTATATGGAATAGAGTGAGAATAGTAACAATAACACGTATATGTTTTCTTATTTGATCCTGTTAACTCTGTGAAACAAGCAGGGAAAATATATGTAGCTTCTTTCTATGTATCAGGAAATTTGTATTTAGAAATGTAAAATGAATGACACAAGACTACAAATTTAGTTTATGGTAGAATCTCGACCAGAACCCAGGTCCCCTGAGAAGAAATTCAGAGGGTTTTTCATAGTTATTCTGTGACTTATTACTGCTTCAGTGCACAGAGTCTGAATAGGTGTACATTTTCAAAGCAATTTTAAATAGCTGATACCTCTGTTTTCTCAAGTAAAAAACCAAAAAAATGAAGATATGCTTTAAAAATTATTCATATATTAAAGACACAAAAAACTTCATTGTATTGATAAAATGCATACACACACTATTTATGAATTTTTGAGATTTTAACTTGTTCTTCCTCAAATTTAGAGTTCAAAAAATGGCTAGAAAGAGAGTTTCCTACAGTGTTTTATATAAAATTTGCACTAAGATATTATAGACGTGAAATGGTTTTCCTCTGGCAAATATTGAAATGTTTCAGAGACAGTGCATTTATTTTGCTTCTATTCAAATACTCTCACAAGGAGACACTTATTTCCCAGAGACTTATTACAAAGCTATCCCTAACAGGTGAAATCCAGTACTTAACTCTGGAACTCAGTAGGACTTCTTTCAAAAGATTTTATTGTCTTCTTTCAAAAGAAGGATATGTCTTCTTTCAAAAGACATATCCTTACCCATGACTAACGTATCCTTACCTATACTAACGTCATAGGTAAAGATATGAGATATCCAAAGTATAGAGAACTAAAAGAAAAATTATCTCTCCACTGCTTTGAGAACAAATTATCTTTTGAGGCAGACATTCAATTTAAAATTGGTGACAGTTTCGCATTTTCTATTTATCTTTCTTAAAATATGTCATTATTGGTATATTTATAATGCTGTATAAACAAGTTTTGTAAATTTTTGTGATTATCATAGAATGCATTACTATAACATAGAATATGCCACTCCTGTTAAATGTGGGGGGAATGAATTGAAATGGCTACTCTGAATTTCAAGACAATTATTTTTCCCAAATATATTTTAAAATGACAAAACCAACACCAGGAAATATATTTTGCTATTTAGTTAGATACTTCTTGAAAATTCTAAAATTGTTAAGCTTCAGGTGTTCTTAAATCATAAATAAGGTGATTATATAATTTGTCTAAAGCGGAACCATTTTGCGGATGAAAGCAGCACTTTTAGTAACTCTATGAAGGTAGACAAACAGCGGTAGGTTCACCTCAAGAGTAAGGGGCATTGCCAACATTGCTTTCTGTTTGCTTCCCAAAAGTAACTGCCTGTCCTCAAGTCATTGTGTGCTTATTTGTAAAGGCCCATAATATTAATAATATTATTTGAGACCATTTCTGTTTGACTTTCGCTTTTCATTTTCTTTTTTGAGATAAAATTGTATAATTTTCATATGCTGAACACAACAGGGAGAAATAATTAAGCTTAATTTTGAACCAGTAAGTTTTAAAATATTTTCTATGGGCATTAAAGGGTTTGGCTTGCAATAAACTTGCCTGCTTATAAGTTGGGTTGAGAGGAATGAAAAATGCTTATGATTCTTTCATATATTGCAATAGCCTGTAATTACCCACACCTTTCCCTTTTATTTAGCAAGAAGAGAAATGTAGAAAATAAAAACTCCCAGCAAGAACAAGTCCATTAGCTTATCTCTCTTTCATAAACACTAGGAAGTGTCTAAGAATGAAAATCCAATTTAAAAACATGATATATCAACTATACTGAAGTGTGACCTGCTGTCAAGTGTTCTTAATGGGAAGGATTAATATCTTTTTTTATTCTGTTTCTGAGAGAGAAACACACACAATTGAGCAAAAATGCACACAAATCTCTTAACCTATTCACTATGCCTCAGTCACAAGTGTCTCTCAATGCAGAGGATTCACGCATTTAACAAGTATATCTTGAGCACCCGCTGTGTGCCAGAAGTATAAGCTTGCAGATGTAAGGGAAATGCAGACCATATATTAATAACCAACAAAAAGCAATCACTGAGTTGCGAAAACTTTGAGTAAGACAATAGAAATAAATGGACGGCACAGACTTAAACAATATGATTAGGATAAAGACATAGGGTAAAAAGTCAGAGTGAAGAACCCAGGGGTGAGTGTGAACAAAAGTCTTGAACCACAGAGAGCTTGGAGACCAGTAAGGTAATCACTCTTGCATACGATATATGATGTCTCAATATAAAGAAGCCAAAATACTTGTCTGTTTTCAATTATAAGAAAGATTTTTCCTCCCAAGATTCAAGGTAACTGTACAAGAGAATCTGAAATGTGTGGTGTCCAGGGATACTCACAGCAATCTGCTCACTCTTACCTCTAAATGATTGTAATGTCTTTTTACTTTTTTGTGATGTTCCACAGAACTTGTAAAGACTAAATGCTGGGCAGAGGATTTAACTGCTGTTCTCAGGAAAGGAAAAGGCCTTGGTCAGGGATATAGAATAGCAAGGTAGCACCCACTTTTATTGTGACTGTATTTACTTCTTGACAGATTTAGAATGGTAGAATTTGTATAACAATTTGCAGAGATGTTAGGTACATCTATGAAATGTAAAATATTACTTGAATTCACGGAACACCTGTCCCCTAACAAAGTTTATGGTTTACAATTCTCCAATAAATACATTACAATTGAGGGATATTTGTATGTTCACAGTAATGTTATCTAATAGCTGCCTTTAATCTAAATAATTTGAAGCTATCATTTAACTTTTAAAAATTAGCCATTATTTCATTTAAGAAATACATCAGAAATCTTAGGCAGCAGACTTAAGCTGCCTATAGATTCTAACTGTGTCATGATTATTTGGCGTTTCAGTAAGGGATTCCCCAAGTTTTATAATAACGAGGGTCAAAGGGACAATGAGTGGGTGTGTTGAAGATGCTGCTATGGACAGAATTATGTCCCCCAAAATTCATATTCTGAAGCCCTAGCCCCAGTGTGATGCTTTTTGGAGGTGGGGCCTTTAGGAGGTAATTATGGTTGCATGAAGTCATGAGGGTGAAGCCCAAGTCTGATGATATTCGTGCCCTTGGAAGAAGAGACTCCTGTGGGTTTGCTCTCATTCTGTCTGTCTCTGCCACATGAGAACACAGAGAAGTCAGCCATCTACAAACCAAGAAGAGAGCCTCACCAGAAGGCAGCCAAGCTGACACCTTGCTCTTGAACTTACAGCTGCCAGAACTGTGAGAAAACAGATTTCTATAGTTTAAGGTATTTTTGTTTTGGCACACTAAGACAAATGCCTTGGCTCTTAAGAGATATCCCCAAAGCTGTTTAAGTAGGTGGTGGAATGCGTGTTTCTGAGCATGGCCTTTGGACAGCCTGCATAAAAACTACCTTTGAGGCCTGTTAACATGCATATTCCTGGGCCGAAATAAGACCTCCTGAACCCCATCAGGCCCCAGAGCTGACATGGCATGGTCTTCTCCTGTTTCTCGTAAGCTAGACTATAAGCAGCACAAAGGCAAAGACAATTTCTGTCTCATTCAATACTGGGCTGCCAGCGAGCCCCTAGCAGGAGGCAGGTTACATGCTAGATGCTTCAGGGGTGACTTTCTGAAGTAGGAACAAAGGTCCCATATAAATTCTACAGATTATGACAAGAATGCAGGCAAAACAAATGCAGCAAGGTAAAAGGTTCTAGGAGCCCATTTGAACCATAAAAGAAGACTGATGTGACATAGGGTAAAAATCCAGTGAATTCACCAAAGGCAAATCTTTTCCTGAAAGTTTGTGTTAGATTATCCACCTACTACTGTACGTTGAGAGTAAACTAGTCAAACATGTTTGAATTTATTTTCTTTTTTTGAGACTGGGTCTCACTCTGTGCCCAGGCTGGAGTGTAAAGGCATGATTTCATCTCATTGCAGCCTTACTCTCCTTGGGCTCAAATGATTGTCTTACCTCAGACTCCCTAGTACCTGGGACTACAGGCACATTCTACTATGCCTTGCTTTTTTGTGTGTATTTTTTGTAGGGAGAAGATTTCACCATGTTGGCCAGACTGGTCTCAAACTCTTGTGTTTAAGCAATCTGCCAGCCTCAGCCTCCTAGAGCGCTGGAACTACAGTCATGAGCACTAGTGCCAGGCCTGAATTTATTTTCAATATTCATGTTAGACACGGCTTTTCACAAAGCTCTGATTACCTCCAGTAGAGAGTACTTCTAGATCTACAATATATTTTTTATCAATACACATAGTCTTACCATTAGTGCAGTGGACAAAAACTATACTGAGGATAAAAAATTGTAGACTTTGGCAAAAGCCACTTGTTCAAGAACAAATCCACTAAAATTCCTTAAATCTCAATTGTCTGGGGTTGGATTTGATCTTGATGGTCCCTAAATACTATAAAATTCCATGATTCTATGATTTTACCATTAGAATTTTTTTCCCAAATGCTGATTGTTTAGCCTGGAAGCTACAGAAGATTTCAAAAGACCTGCTGAATTGAAACAGAGCAAGAGATTGCCCCTTCCCCTTGTAAGGCCTTGTAAGGCCTTCTAAGTCTCTGAAGGGAAATAAAAGTTTATATTAATGATGCTTAGATGACTTCTGCATCCACAAGTTCCATATCTGCAGTTTCAAACAACCATGGATCAAAAATAGTTGCAGGAGAAAATTAAAAATAAAAATAATACAAACAAAAATACAGTTTAACAACCACTTACATCGCATTTTGATTGTATTAGGCATTGTAAGTAATGCAGAGTTGATTTAAAGGCTATGGGAGGATGTTAGTAAACTACATGCATACATTATGTCATATTATCTAAGAGACTTGAGCCCTCTTGATTTGTGGTCTCCAGGGGGTCCTGGAGCCAGTGTCCCACAGAACAGGAGACAACTGTGCATGTGTAGAATTTTTTTCTTTCATCTGCATACACTTTGATAGGGCCAAACAAGTGGCAGAGGGCAAAAGTTATGTGGAAGTGATTAAATGTGTTCCAGTTAAATACTGTCATGCTAATATAAAGTCTTCATGTCCTGTGCCAATCCTTTCTGAAACAATTAACTAAATAGAGCTACGTGTTGACTATATTGGTTAATAAACTGAAAAAAGACTATATTTTATACAGTTTACCAGGATAGGGTATTTCTACTTGTGTTCATTTGTTGGATTTTTTGATGGGATAGGTGTGAGGGAGAAGATAATCCAGTCTGGAGAAATTAGGATGTGTTTGTGGGGAGTCATCACAAAATTAAATATAAATATGTTCAAATCCTAGGTTACCACCAAAACCCAGATCTGTATCCTGATTTCTGGAAAAGAATAGGACCAGCATCAATCATTGTGTATCTGAGCTACTTTTAACAATTTTCTTAAACTGTCTCACCATTTACATCTGGTTTGATCTGGAAAATGAATGCTACTTATCAGGTCATAGTTCACTGGGAAAATCAACAAACATTCCAACCATCAGCTCTATTATTTCATTATCATGCCTTTCCCACTTCTGTTTGTTCTCTGAGTCCAAAGTAAAATTGTCACCACCCATTGCTTTCAGGAGCAAAAAAGGGATGGACTGTACCACAGAGCAAGGATGGGCCACCATAAACTGAAGTGTGGAACCAAAGCCTCTTAGTCTGCTAGGGAAGCAAGGAACAGGTAGGGAATCCAGGGGACCTCTGGTGTTCTCAGAAAGCCTCCAAGTAGATTGGGAGAAAACGCCATTTCCAGATGACTTGCAGCAAGAAACGGTGGTAAGATTAATTTTGTTTGGAGAAAATTGCACAAAATAATAACTCATCTGTTTATTTTAGAGGTATGCTGCCATTTGATTGTATTGAGTGCAAACACTGACTGTTAGCAAACAATTTATAGATCTGATCTATTACTAAAACAGTAGGAGAGCTTTAAATGGGCCTACTGAATGCCATTACTAAATGAAATACTTTGCATATTCACAGCAAATCTGTGCCCCTTCTATTTCTGAGGAGGGGCTCTTTTATACACAGGGTATGTTAACTCAGGGCAATGAATGACTGCATGTAAACAGGGAGCATTTATAAGCAAAGGGTTTTCTAAGCAATGCTGCAAATCCAGCCAGCCTTCCCAAGGAGCCTACCTGACCAGCCCCTTGACAATGTGTCTTCTAGAGTCAGGGTCCAGTTCATCCTTTCTCCGTGGGCTCCCTTGGGACAATTACACAAAGAGGCTTTGGTCTCCACCCTTTATGGTAACTTGCTCCATGATTCATGGTCTTTACAGCTCTCCAGCCCAAACACACACACACACACACACACACACACACACACACACACACACACACACACCCTCTTACCTGAATTCAAATAGAGTTCTCCCACTAAAATTCACATACCTTTAAAACAGTTCTTGAAGCTATTCTAAGTCATTGATCCTCAGAGATTCAGATAATATAAATGTACTCTCTAGAAATTTTATTTTCTCTATGTTAGTATTGTTTATCCACTTCCTACCTTAGGATATTTCTTCAACAATCTTGGAAATCTATTATTTTTAATCATAATTGTTGATATATGATTTACATATAATAAAACTCACCAGATTTAAAGGGTACAATGCAATGAGTTTGGGCAAATACACCCAATCAAGTAAACATACCAGAATCAGGATGTAGAATACTTCCATCACCGCAAAAGACTCCCTTTGCCCCTTCAGAGTTAATCTGCTACACCCCACCTTTAGCCATTTGAAAATATATTTGCGTTCTTTTACTATAGTTTTACTTTCTAGAATGTCTTTTAGTGTCATTGACTGTGTAATCTCTTGTATCTGGCTTATTTCTCAGCATAATGCTTTTAAGAGGCATCTATGGCCGAATGCAGTGGCTTTTGCCTGTAATCCCAGCTCTTTGGAAGGCTGAGGCAGGCGGATCACAAGGTCAGGAGATCAAGACCATCCTGACCAATAGGGTGAAACCCCGTCTTTACTAAAAATACAAAAAAATTAGCTGGATATGGTGGTGCATGCCTGTAATCCCAGCTACGAGGGAGGCTGAGGCAGGAGAATCGCTTGAACCTGGGAGGCGGAGGTTGCAGTGAGCCGAGATCGCGTCACTACACTCCATCCTGGAGACAGAGCTAGACTCCATCTAAAAAAAAAAAAAAAAAAAAAAGAGGTGTCTACTTCATTGTGTAGCATCAATAGCTTATTTCATTTTGTTGCTTAGTAGTATTCCATTACATCAATATATCATTGTTTATTTACCTATTTATCAGTTGATGGGCTTTTGGGTTATTTCCACTTAGCCTATAAAACTACTATGAACATTACAGTACAAGTCTTTATATAAACATATGTTTCATTTCTCTTGAGTAAATATCTAAGAGTGGGATTGCTAGGTTAAGGTAAATGTCTGTACAACTCTATAAGAAAGTAACAAAAATGTTTTCCAAACTGATAATACATTTTTGCATTCCTACTAGGAGCATAAAATGTTTCTAATTGCTCTACAATTCTTGATGTAGACAGATTTTTAATTTTAGCCATTCTAATTGGTGTGTGGTGGTTCCTCATTGTAGTTTTAATTTGCATTTTCCTAGTGGCTCGTAATGACACAGGAGGTAAGAAGAAATTAGTTAGGCAGATACTCAGAGGGGTATGGAAGTCCTTAGTAAGGTTTTCCTTTTAATAAAAAGAGCCCCAAATTATTTTCCTTTCTAACAAAGAGCAGCCTGTAAAATCAAGCTGCAGACATAGATGCTGGCAGTTGTGTCAATCGTGTTCAAAATGGCAGCCCCATCTTCCCTTCTCTTTATCAGCCATGTGTACAATAAGGAGCATACAAGATGGTGATGGTCAATGGGAAAGTTCATTTGCATAATAAGATTAGGGTGGGAAAGCCAGCCTTCCCCACGTGCTATGTAAATATCATACCTGATTGAACCAGTCCATGAGCCCTATATAAATTAGATAACACCTTCTCAAACCTGACTATAAAATCCAGCTCATCTGGAGCCGGCCAGCCTTTTCCACTTGGAGACCCCACTTTCTCTATGGAGAGAGCTGTTTCTCATTCTCTTCTCTTCTGCCTATTAAACCTCCTCTCCTAAACTCCTTGGGTACATCCGTGTCCTAAATTTTCCTGCCATGAGATGACAAACCCCAGGTTATATACCCCAGACAATGTAGCTGCTTCATACTGTGGACTTGTTAGGGATACCCAGGTACAACATTCATTGAAAGGGTCGGTAGAGAAGTGGACTCCAGCTCTGTCTTTTCATTTCAATGCTCTCGGCCTCCGTTGTAGAACCAGATCAAACCAAATACCCAGCCCCCTTCAGCCATTTAAAAATGATTAGCATGGATGCCAGCCTTACAAGACTGGGAGGACAGGCTTACTGGGGAGAACACGGAGAATTCCCCCAGCACCCATGGGTTGCTGGGCATGTTGGCTATGTTTGAACCAGCATCCTTTCAGAGAGGACTTAGCCATCCTATAGGGTTAGAAAAGATTTTGGAGAAACTGAGGATTTCTGACTAGGGCTACCCCCTGGTGTTTTCCCAAGGCTTCTGGACTGACCCAGCCTCTAACTATCCAATGGTGTATTACAACAGGATCTCCAACTTTTCTATAGTGATTTCTTCCTTTTCTGTCCATGACCGCCATGTCTCCTATCCTCTCTGTGTATGTGATATATGGAAAGTTTTATAGTTCAAGGAAGTATTATTGTTTGGCAAGATAAGGGAATGTCATAGTAACCAGGGGTATAACCCAAGGGAAGATGTCTTTATGATTTTCTAGAAGCAGAGGGTCCCCCCCACCCCCACCACACACACAGTGAGCGTCACTCTCTGCTCTTGGTCTGGAGAGCACACAGCATTTCCATGTCTCTCTCTACCCTTGATCTGAAGAGCACATGGCATTTCCAGGTCTCTCTCTGCCCTTGGTATGCAGAACACATGGCATGTCAAGGTCACTCTGCCCTTAGTCTGGAGAGAAGATGGCATTTCAAGGCATTTCAATGGAATAGAGATCCTCTCAATGAGGCACATTGTCTGCTCTTTACCAAAACACTCCAGTTCTTGAATTCTCCCTTTCTACACCCCTCTACCAGAGACCAGGCTTTATGCTGCTTCTGTGAACAAAAACAAAAAACTCTGCCTTCAACAATGGGAAGTAAAATGTCCTCCAGAACCAAATTTTAGCCTCAATACTGTCCCATCAGCAGAAAAACAGCCATTTGGTTCCTACATTTTTAAGGCACCTCTTCTGGCTCCAATTAACTTTAGAAGTTAACTGGAACCATTCGCTAAGGATAGATCCTTTAGCATAGGCCATAATAGCAGGGTATAGAGTTCAAACCAGCACACTTACTCCATTAAGGAGGGAAATGCAACTGTCACATAGTCTCTCCCAAGATAAATTTTTTGGGGAGCCAGGCAGGTCCCACAAGTCTAGCAAGTCAAAAGGAAATCACAGGCAGAGGACTAGAGATGCATAGCTGAGTGTGACTAACCCAAATTGCTTAGTTCCTCTGGTCACGGGTGGAACACTCAACAATGTGCAATGACCCAGGAACCACAGAAGGAAAACAGCAGGGGAGGGATGCTCCCACTGTCTTCTTCTCCATGGTGGGTCACACCTAAAGCAAGGAAACTAAAGGAACACCTATTTCTCACTTCTCTTTCTAGAAGGATAACAGATCTTCAGCTTGCAACCCTCTATAGTGTATCCTGAACCACAGAGACTCCTTTGACCCTAAGAATTTAAAGAAAAAGTGGCCCATTTTCTTTTACTTAAGGGCATGGCCGCCTTACTAGACCTCTTGCAGGCATTACAAAATCAACTCAGCTTTTTTAGTAGTCATATCAGGCAGGCCTATGGAGAATGATTCTCCAAAGTTAGAGAAGCAACTTCCAGGGGAACAATTCAAAGATCTCCCTTATTCAAAGTTTCTTTCTCTTTACAGGACCTTAAACAAATAGAGATTTAGACTGATTTTCTAGTGACCCTGATAGGTATATAGTAGCTTTCCAAAATTTAACTCAAGTGTTGACCTCTCACAAAGAGATGTTAGGCTGCTCCTAAGCCAAACCCTAACTGTGGCTGAAAAACCGGCAGCTCTGCAGGCAGCAGAGAATTTCGAGATGAGCAATATGTCTCCTATTTCCCAATAGAAAGAGAGGTAGTACCTATTGACAACCCTAATTGGAACCCCTAGACATTTCTATGCTATTTTTCCTTACTTCAAGTTTAAAATGCCTCTTTTATAATGTTCTTCTAACCTGGGAAAAGTTAATTTCCCCAAACCTTAAAATGCTTGGCTTAGAGTTGAGTTAGGGAAAAGGGAACACAGAAGCCAGACACACCAGCAATAGGGTACAAATATTTGTTAACAGTCAAGCTTTTGACTTCTCTCTCCCTGTGCAAACCAGTAAAAGAGATAAGCATCATTGTTTATATTCTTAAGTTTTAATTAATGAAAGAGGATTTGTGAGGTTGGGCTTAAGCTGTAGCTAATCTGGTGTACTTTTTGTGTCTTTCTGTATGGTTCTGTCAAAAGAAAGGATACTTTAGGTTAGGATACAGGCATAGGACCCCATAAACCTGTTGTTTAAGCCAGCCCGACAAAATGATCAGTGACAAACTTAGCTACAGGCCTCCATCTTGATTCATGTCCTTGGGAGCATGACCTGTAACCACATGGTAACACTTTGTTTTAGTCTTCACCATTTTACAACAGTGTATGTTTTCTTGCGCTAAGCCAGTTCCTGGGTGGAGGCCGTAAAATCAGATCAGCCAGTTCATCTATCTAGGTGATGGCAGATGATCCATCAAGGGCACAGTTTAGAATCTATCTTAAGTACTGATATTGAGAGCAGTTAGAGGGTCAAAATCTTACAGCCTCCAGCTGCATGACTCCTAAGCCATGGTTTCTAAACTTATGGCTAGTTTCTTGGTCTTGTCCCTAGGAAAAAGGAAAGTGTATCTTAGGAGGGGGCTATTATCATCTCTGTTTTAGACTATAAACTGTAAACCAGGCTCCTCCTAAAGTTGCCTTAGCCAACACCTAGAGATGGACAAGGACAACTTGGGGGCTGGAAACAAAGTGGAGCTGGTTGGGTCAGATCTCTTTCATTGGCTCAATCACAATTTTGCAATGATGGTTTCAAAACCTGCTTATCACTCCTTTGAAAATACCTGGTACATTCACAGTTCAGTCATAACCTAATTAAGGCTTGCTGGTTTTACCTGTGAGGTCAAAAGCTGAAAATCTGAACTGCTTGGCATGGCTAAAGTTGAGTAACAAGGGATTTAAAAGGATTTTCTTAGAGTTCTCAGCTTAGGCTGGGCATGGTGGCTCATGCCTGTAATTCCAGTACTTTGGGAGGCCAAGAAGGGTAGATCTCCTGAGGTCAAGTGTTCAAGACCAGCCTGACCAACATGGTGAAACCCCATTAGTACTAAAAATACAAACATTTGCTGGTTGTGTTGGTGCACACCTGTAATCCCAACTATTCGAGAGGGCTGAGGCAGGAGAATCACTTGAATCCAGGAGGCAGAGGCTGCAGTGAGCCTAGATCACGCCACTACACTTCAGCCTGGGCAACAAGAGTGAAACTCCATCTCAAAAAAAAGGAGTTGTCAGCCTAATTAAAAGTGGATATTCAAGTTTTGGGTATATTTAAAAGACCTTTATGTTTTTCTCTTCTTAGATCTTGTTTTTCTGAAAAATGTTTTTTGTTCTTGTTGTTTTCAGTTGACTGAATTATTTTTCTCCCAGTTTTTTGTTTTGCCATTCTTAATGCACAAAAGAGAAGCTTTAAGATAACTTCTGGTAGCCTGGGATGCCTTGGGAAAAAACTTCTCTTTTCCTCATGAAACCTCCAGAATTAAAATCAGATGCTCTCTCTCAAAATCAAAAACTCTGTTTTGTTTCCAATTGTGTTATCTTAAAGTTTTGAGTTTTGGGGGTATCAAATTACCTCCCATATGAGAGAATTTTTGAGTGTAATAACTAGGTAGGAAATATATTTTAAGTGATGGCTAATAGTAGTTACGGAGGAATACTTAAATCTTTGTACTTTTGAATTCGAGAAGCATGCTCTTGGTCACCTAAAAGATATGGAAACGTCCCCATCCCCCACTAATAGATGAGATTCTCGTAGGGAATGGCCTGAATACAAAATAAGCCAATTGGCTTTGGGATGCCTTGCAATGAAATTCATGATAGAAGCACTGCACTGTCTTATCTCATATTATCTCTCTCCTTTAGGGAATCCAAGATCCCTTATAAAATGGCACCCTTAATTTTGGGGATCTGTCTTTGACTTCAGCTATGCCTGCTTATTAGGCTCTAAAAATTATGCTATCCTGGCTCTGTTCCTTCAAGGTCTCCACCCTGAAGGCAGTAATCCAATGTAAAAAACTGGCAAATGAAAAATCTTCCAAGTGCTGAATCTTCTGTTTTTATCACTATGTATGTGTTGTGTGTGATGTCTATAAAGAGATCTAATTGATTGCCTTAAGGAAAAAGAAGTGCTTGAATACTTTTAGCTCACATGACTTTTTAATCTTTAAGAAATAAAAATACTCTTAAGGACTATTGGTACAGTGTTGTAACAATGCAAACAGGTTATCTAAATCATACAACTTAGATAGTAGGTTTGCTAAATGTTCCAAGGCTGTATACTGCCTGCTTTACAGATAGGTAAGGCTTGCAATGCCAGAAAGAGACCTTATCTTCACTTCTGTCTGGGTCCTAGGCTCCACACCTGGTGCATAATTAAAATTGCTTACTAACCAGGTTTTTCACCAAAAGTAAAAGTTGCTAAGAGTTCACACTTCAACATGTAGTTGAGATCACTAAACAATTTTACATGCAAGGCCTATAAACACAGTAAAATGTGTTTTTTAGTAAAAGATTGTAAGACAGCATGGAAGTGTAAATTTTGCTGAGGGATGAGGAATTATGTTAAATTTGATCAGAGAAATCTAGAGATTTAAGCAAGCTATAGTAAGACTGTAAAAATTAACCTTGCAAAAAATGTGTAAACATAAAATTCAAAAGAGTATTATATGGTCTTTTCATAAATTGAGTATTGAAATAAAAGCACAGCAAAGTTGTCTTAAGATGCTAATCTGCCCTTTAGCAAAAGGTGTTATAAAGGATTTGTGAAGATTTTACCTCGTGGTCAAATTGGTTAAGATTAGATGGAATTTCCTATGAGGTTTCATCAGAAGGTGGTTTAACATAATAAAAGGATTTTGCCTTTTAAGTAATCATTTTGGCAAAATAAATAATTTATGGCAATCTGGAATTCTACCTTATAACATCAAGTGTTTTAAACCCCTAACATTTGACAGACATCCCAAAACCAAACATTAAGTTTCAAAATTGTCTTTCATGATACCTGGCTTTCTGTATGGTTCAGAAGGCCCCTGACACATCCAGAGAAAAGGTAAGTAATATTATTTGACATGGTTTAGTCACATGATATTGCCAAAATTATGTCCAATTTTCAAGTTATATTTTGGTGAATATATGTTCCAAAATTACATGAGACCTCTAAAATTCTCAGTATATGCTATCAATTGTAATTAAGGCTACAGTTATTTTAAATCACAGAGATAACTAAATTTGCCAGTCATGTTTTTAACTGTAACTACCCTGGAAATTTTGTCATTCACAGACAATAGTGGTCTTGCTTTCTTCCTTCTCAAAGGATAGATTATAATCAAGTTATGAGTTTTAACAGGTGTTTTCAAATGCAGGTTTCTAATAGTTTTGAAGATTGTAACATTGAAATAGTTTAAAAAATATACAGGACTCAAAGAACTGAAATGTTCATGAATATCAAGCAAAACAAGAGTTAACTAAATACTGCACTCAGAAAGCTAAAGCAACATTTTTGACTTTTGCTTGGAATATTGCTGATCCTTGTTTTGGTTTTCAGAGTCAAGAAAACTTATTTTGAACTATTTATGGCCTTTAATAATAGTGTAAGGTATACGCCTATAAACAGAATTTGGAGTATGTTTGTTTCTCTCTGCCGGGCACTGCCAGAATTCAGAAACTATCTGTGAGTACTCTTGACTGATGGCTATGTAATCTATACATATATATAATTTTCTTTTTTTTGAGATGTAGTCTTGCTCTTGCTGCCCAGGCTGGACTGCAATGATGCAATCTCGGCTCACTGCAACCTCTGCCTCTGGGGTTCAAGCCATTCTCTTGCCTCAGCCTCCCGAGTAGCTGGGATTACAGGCACCTGGCACCATGCCCAGCTAATATATTTTGCAATTTTAGTAGAGATGGCGTTTCACCATGTTGGCCAGGCTGGTCTCAAACTCCTGATCTCAATTACAGTATACATGTGTTTCTCTTTTTAGACTGTCTTCTATTCCACGAATCTATATGTTTATACTTAAACCAATGCCACACTCTCATGATTGTTATACCTTTACAATCATTCTTGCAGTCAGGTAAATTCTCTAACTCTGTTCTTATTCAAAATTATTTGGACTTTCCTAATCCTTTGATTTCCTCATAAATGTTAGAATCAGCTTCCCATCTTTATCAAAAAAAAAAAAAAGGCTGCCAGAATATTTATTGGGATTGCATTAAATCTCTGTATCTATTTAAATAATTGTATGAATTATTTGATAATAATTGTATGAATTGTATGAACTTTGTAATAATTGTATGAGTTGTATAAACTTTCTGATGCATAAACGTATTTCTCCATTTATTTAGATGTTCTTAAATTTTCTTGCCAGTTATTTATAGCTTTCAGTTAAAGATATTGCACCTATTTTTTAAATGTAAACACAATCATTTTATCTATTTGATATTATCACAAATAATTTGACTTTTCTGTTTTATTTTCAATGGTTCCTTTATAATATATACAATTGATTTTGTATATTCATCTTGAAGCCTTAGATCTCACTAAACTCACTTATTTTCTCTTGTAGATTTTTCAAATTCGATTTTTTTTAAAAGCTCAACTTTTAATTTAGGTTCACAGGGTACAAGTGAAGGTTTGTTACATGGGTATATTGTAGGATGCTGAGGTTTGTGGTACAAATGATTCCATCACCTGGGTAGTGAGCATTGTACCCAATAGGTAGTTTTTCAACGCTCATCTTCCTCCTGCCTTCCTCCCTGAAGGAGTCCCCAAAGTCTATTGTTTCCATCTTTATGTACGTGTGTACTTGATGTTTAGCTCCCACTTACGAGGTAACTTGTAGTATTTGGTTTTCTGTTCCTGTGTTAATTTGCTTAGAATAATGGCCTCTAGCTCCATAGATGTTGCGGCAAATGACATGAGTTTGTTCTTTTATTATTACATCACGTGTATGTATCACATTTTCTTTATTCAATCCACTACTGATGAGCATCTAGAGTGATTCCACATCTTTGCTATTGTGAATAGTGCAGCAATAAACATATATGTGCTTATGTCTTTTTGGCAGAACCATTTATTTTCCTTTGGGTATATACCCAGTAACAGGACTGCTGAATTGAATGGTGGTTCTGCTTTAAGTTCTTTGAGAAATCTCTAAACTGCTTTTCACAGTGGCTAAACTAATCCACATTTTCACCAACAATGCTTAAGTGTTTTCTTTCCTTCACAACCTCACCAGCATTTGTTTTTTGTTATGCCTTTTAGTAATAGCCATACTGATTGGTGTGTGATGGTATCACATTGTGGTTTTCATTGGCATTTATCTGATGATTAGTGGGGTGGAGAATTGTTTAAATATATTTGTTGATCACTTGCAGGTTTTCCTTTGACAAATGTTTATGTCCTTTGCCCGTCCTTTGTTATTTTTTGATTCTTGAATAAGTTCCTTACAGATCTGAATATTAGACCTTTGTTGGATGCATAGTTTGCAAATATCTTCTCTCATTCTGTAGGTTGTCTATTTACTCTCTTGATAGTTTCTTTTGCAGTGCAAAAGCTCTTTAATTTAATTAGGTCTCATTTATTTTTGTTTTGTTGCAATTACTTTTAAGAACTTAGTCAGAAATTATTTGCCAAGGCTGATGTACAGACGGTATTTCTGAGGTTTTCTTCCAAGAATTTTATAATTTGAGGTTTTCAATTTAAGTATTTAATCAGTCTTGGGTTAATTTTGGTTTATGTTAAAACGTAGGGGTCTAGTTTCATTCTCATGCATATGGCTAGTTACCTCAGTACCATTTATTGAATGGGGAGTCCTTTCCCTATTGTTGTTTTTGTTGACTTTGTTAAAGACCAGATTGTTGTGTGCCTGTGTGGCTTTATTTATGGGTTCTCTGTCCTGTTCCTGTTCCATCGATCTATGTGTCTGCTTTTGTACCACGATGTAACATGCTGTTCTTATTAGATTTCTTAGGATTTTTTTACATAGACAATTATGTTATTTGTGAATAAAGATATGTTTCTTTTTCCACTTAACTCTATTTAGTTGTTTGTCTTTTCTTATTGTATTGGCCAGGAGCATAAATACAATGTTAAATAGAAATTCTAAGAATATATATCCTTGCCTTGTTTCTGAACATAGGGAGAAAAAAAATTCAGTCTTTTACTATTCAGTATGTTAGCAGTAGGGTTTGTATATGTATACACCATTAGCTTGGAAGAGTATCATTTTATTCCTAGTTTGGTAAGAGTTTTTATTATTAATACGAGTACATTTTGTCAAATGTTTTTACTTCATCTTTTTCTTTCGGGGGTTGTTAATATGGTATTACACTGATTGACTTTTTAAAAATTAAACTACCTCTTCACATCTAGGAAGAACTGTACTTGATCATGACATATTTATCTATCTCTACATTGCATAACACAATTCACTTAATACTTTAATAGATGTTTACATCTATTTTCTTTAGTGGTAATGGCCTGAGAGATTTCTTGTTACATTTTTCTGGACTCTGAATCATCAAAATACAGATGTGCATAAATTTTAGAAAGAGTGTTTTTTATAATTTTTACTGAAAATTTTATGTTAAATTATTGTCAATTCTTTAAATTTGGAAGATATAACCACTGAAATCATTTAAGCCTGGAACTTCCTTTGGGGCAATATTTCAAACTACAAATTTAATCCTATTAACAGACATATGGCTAGTCAATGTTATCTATTTCATCTTGATTGAGTTTTGATAGCTTGTGTCTTGCAACAAATATGTCTTTTTTATATACATTGTAGAATTTGTGGGTATAAAATTGATAATAATATCTCTTATTAACCATAAATATCAATGGAATCTTTAGTGATTCCCCATCTTTCATTGCTCCTATTGGTAATTTGTATACTGTATTTGCTTTCTTTTTCCTGATCAGACTTGCTGAAAGTTTATTATTTTTGTTGGTCATTACAGAGAACCAGTTTTTGGGCTTTTTTTTCTCTATTGTTTTTCTCTTTTCCATGTAATTACTTTGTTCTCTTATGTTTATTACTTTTCCTTTTTGCTTCCTTTCTGCTGATTTGTTCTTCTTTTACCATGTTCTTAGGTAGGAAGCTTACAATATTGATTTAAGCCTTTCCCTTCCCATAAATTTACTTTAATTATTGTCTTAGTCTGTTTGACTAAGAAAAACTTACCATAGATACTGGGTGGCTTAACAACAAATGTCTCACATTTCTAGAGGCTGGAAGTCAGAGATCAGGTTGCCAGCTAGCACAGTCAGGTTCTAGTAATGACTGTCATCTGGGTTGCAGACTAACTTCTTGTTGCATTCTCACCTAACAAAAAAAAAAGGCAGGGGGTAAGAGAGTTATCTGGGGTCTCTTTTATAAGGGCACTAATCCCATTCATGAGAGTTCCACACATATGACTTAATTATCTCCAGAAGTCTTCATCTTTTATAATCATCCAATTATGGTTTAAGATTTCAACATACAGTTTTTTTAAAAAAGGGCAAACATTTAGTTCATTGCAGTTATACCTCACAAATTTTGACATTTTAAAATTTCATTAGGTTCAAAATATTTTCTAACTTGCCATGTAATTTCTGTTTTGCTCCTTTTGTACAAAAACGTATCAGTTGTTTAATTAGGTTGTTATAAATTTAGAAAACCAATTTGTGAAGATAAGCTCCTTTCATCAGGCAAACACAGATCACAGGTAGCCCTGGAGCTGAGGAATAACTTTCATTTTTGGTAACTTACACAAGTCCACAGCTTTCTGATCAACCTTGCACTGCTCTGTCATCTCATCTTTCTCTTTTTCTGTGTCTAAGATCTCACAATCCCAGTTTCTGAGCTTTGACAGCTGCTTTTTCTTGAAGTAAGCATCAGTGGAGGTGTTGGGGGATTTTTGCGTCATTGCTATCAATTTTTGTGGAGGTGGCAATGACACATTTCTGGTGTATTCTATGCAGAAGAAACTGATTGAGAACCATAGGTCCAGTTACAAGTAACAAGACACTGCTCAAATGCTTTAGAGCAACCAGTCTATTGCCCTGTAGTGCCCAGTGAGGATGAGCAGAATGGTCCTAGGAGAGATGCTAGCTCCCATTTTTTCACATTTTTAGTTGTGGCTCAACAGCTTTTGCAGCTCAACTTCAGTAGAAGTGTATCTAGGCATTTTGTGAAGCTTAACCACTCAGGTTCCACATTTATATGACCACCAACTGGTTCTAGGACAATGGCAAGAGCTTTTATTTATTCATTCATTCATCCATCCCTCCATTCCTCCCTCCCACCCTCCCTGGATTCAGTGGCTAAGTACTTTACCTCGTATGTGACCTCTCGGAAATATATAGCAGATTGGGAATGTTTCCTAATCCCTTTGATGATGATGACAGAATTTTATCTGCAGTGAGGCTTCCTCTTCTTGGGCTGTTTAGGCTTCAGGTTAACATTTTTAACCTAACCAATGGCTTTGGCCTTCTCTGCTTCAGGTTTCTTTCTACTATCAGGTTTCTCAGATTTTTCAGTCACCATCCTGCAAGATGCGAAAGAGAGCCATGTAATTTCTCCTATGAACTTTGGGTGTGTAGAAATTCATTGTCCAATTTTCATATATATGGGGATTTTCCAATGTTTTAATATTTTTGATATTTACATTAATTTTGTGTTGGTTAAGTAATATATCATTGATATTTTCAAGCTTTTTAAAATTACTCATACTTATCACCCAAAATATGACCTGATTGTGAATACTGTGTTCACTTACTAATAACTTATTTTCAGCTATTTATGAGTAAAGTACTTTATAAATACGAATTATGTCAATTTAATTGATAGTGTTGCTCAAGCATTCTATGTTTTTGCTGATTTTCTGTCAACTTTTTCTATCAATTACTGTGACTTAAGTACTGATAATTATAACAATAAGTATAGCTTATTATTTCTGTTCTATTAATTTTGACTTCATGAATTTGAAGTCTAAGGTACACACCCATTTAGAATTTTTATGTATTTTTGAGGCATTATCCACTCATAATATTTCTTACGTATTTTGTATATATAAGATATAGTAGGTTCTTTTTTTTAAATATACAGTCTTATTCCTAATTGCCTTGTTTATATAATTATTTTTAAAGTAATTATCACTATGCTTGGTTTACATTTTCCTTCTTGTTGTTTATATCCGATAATTGCTAGAAGAAACTGAAAGTCATGAAGATCTGAATACATGTAAAATATAACTTATTCACCAGTTTTATTTAATTGCCAGTTATAGAACAATGCACACAACAGCAGAATATGCACTTTTTTCCACATGCACGCAAATCATTTACCAAGATAGACCATATTCTGTGCTATATATATACTACAAGTCTCAATACATTTCAAAATATTTGAGTTAGTAAAAATATCCTCTCTACCCACAACAGAATTATATTAGAAGTCATTCCTAAGTATTTGGAAATGAAATAATGCACTTCTTGATAACTCACAGATCAGATAATAAATCAAAGGAGAAATTAGACAGGTTTTTTTTTTTTTGTAACAAATGAAAATGAAAGCACATCAAAATTTGTGAAATGAGGGAGGCAATATTTAGAGGGAATCTTATAAACCTCAATATCCATGTAAAAATTTGAAAAAGTTTTATATCAATGACCTCAATGTCTAACTTTAGAATTTTTTTCTAGAAAAAAAGAGCAAATTAAATCAAAGTAAGCAGAAGAAAAAATAACTATCAAAGCAAAATATGTAAATACAGAGGAAAAATAGAAAAAAATGACAAAATCAAAAACTGGTTGTTTGAGATTAATAAAATTGATTAATCTCAAGTCATTCTGATTAGGAAAAAAGAGTGTGACAAAAATTAACACTATTTTCCCTAAGAAAAATGACATCAATACAGGTATCACAGATTTAAAAGGATAAGAAAATAAATATTATAAACAATTTAGTGTCAATAAGTTAGGTAACTTAGATGAAAATTTTTTGAAATACACAACCTACCAAAGCCTACTTTAGAATAAATAGGTAACTTGTATAGCCTCATATCTATAAATGCATTCAAATTTGTAGTTAAAAACCTTTCCATGAGATGTCCAACCACAAATGGCTTCATGAGTGAAAGTAAAGAATAAATAAGTACATTCAGGAAAAATAATACTGAGCCTTCACAACTCTTCTAGAATATTGGAGAGAAGAGAATTCTTAGTAACTTACTTTATGAAGCCAACTTTACTCTGAGAGCAAAACCAGATGGGGACATTATAAGAAATTTATAGATCAGTATCTTTTATAATCATAGATGTAAACATTCTTATCAGAATTTTAGTAACCTAGGTTTAATAACAAATAGTTTTTAATTAATACGTGATAACCAAGTGAGGCTTGCCCCAGGAAAGCAAGGTTGGCTTGACATTTAGAAATCAATCAATACAATTCATCATATTAACAAATTGTAAAAGAATTATCACATGATCATCTTAATAGATGCAAAAAAATATTTGATAAAATCCAGTATTACTCCTGATTTTTTTTTAAATCAATTTAGGAAAAACAAGTTACTTCTTCACCTACAGCAGCTAACATTACACCTAGGAGTCAAAGACTGAAAGCCTTTCCCTTAGTATCAGGAACAAGACAAGTACAGCACTTCTATTTAACATTGCCCTGGAGTCTCTAGCCACTATGGTTAAGTCAGTGCAAGGAAATAAAAGAGATCTAAATTGAAAAGGACAAAGTCAAACACTTATTATTCACAGAGGACATCACAATCCATATTAAAAAATAGAGACTGCAAAAATGCAACTGAACTAACATATAAGTTTCATAAGTTTTCAGGATACAAGATGAATGTAATAATATAAAGTATATTTCCATATACTAGGTATGATTGATAATTAAAATGAACATTCTCTTACAGAAGCAACAAAAAGTGTGAGCTACTTATCAACAAACATAACATGATATTTACAACCTGAAGCACTAGAAACTACAAAGCATCGCTAAGATAAAAACTCTAAATCAAAGGGGGTGTTTTAAATGTTCATTATTTTGAGCGCAGTGATGTTTCACAGGTGTATTTACGTATCGAAGCTTACAGCTAGGCACAGGGGCTCATGGCTGTCATCCTAACACTGTGGGAAGCAGAGGCAGGCAAATTATTTGAGCTCAGGTATTCAAGAACAGATGGGCAACATGGTGAAACTGTCTCCACAAAAAAATATAAAAATTAGCCGAGCGTTGTGGCGCACACCTGTAGTCCCAGCTACTTGTGGGTCTCAGGCAGGAGGATCACTTGAATCTGAGGTCAAGGCTGCAGTGAGCCCAGATCATACCACTGCACTCAGCCTGGGTGACAGTGAGACCCCGTCCCTAACTCCAAAACTCACAAAACTGTCTTTGTTTATGGACAATAGTGCTGTTTACATAGACTATCAAAGGGAATCTTCAAATCAATTACCAAATTTACTCGTTTATTTAGCAAGTTCTTAAGATAGAGTACCAATATCCTTAAATCAATTGTTTTTCTATAGAACAACAGCCAGTAATTGTAAATAAAAATATAGTATCTCATTTAAAATAACATCAGAAACAGAAAACTAAGGAATAGATAAAAGAATATGCAACGTGGTACAGTTGCTCATGCCTATAATTCCAGAATTTTGTGAGGCTGAGGTGGAAGGATTGCTTGAGCTCAGGAGTTTGAGACTCTCCTGGAAAACACAGTGAGACTCTGTCTCTTAGAAAAAAATTTAAAAACATTTTTTTTAAAGACTCCATGAAAAAACGAAGTGGCTGGCCACAAAATGAGACAACATAGTTAAAATGCACATATTTTAAACAAAAAACTTTGTACCTTAAATATATAATAACAACAAAACAATTAAAAAGACAACTCTCCTTTCATCAAATATGGACAAAACATAATCACTTCACAAAAGAATATCTAGGTGAGGTTAATAAGCCTATGAAAAAGTGCTTAAAATCAGTATATGACAGCATTTTATACTCACTAGAAAAGCTGGATTAAAAAGAGCAAATATTGGTCACGGTCTGGAACAAGTGAACACTCATACATTTCTAGTCGATATATGAAATGGTAAAACCATTTTGAAAACTATTTGACTTTTTTTTGTAAAGTTAAATGTACTCAACTATTCATTCCTAATTATTTTTCCAAGAGAAATACCCTAAAAGACTTATATAAGACTTTGTTCATAGCGGCTTCATTCAAAATATCAAAACGTAGAAAAGAAAAAAATCATGGAACAGTCATACCATGGAGTACTACATAGTAGTAATAAAGTATCTTCTATTGATGCATATAACATGGATGAATCTCAAAATCATTATGTTAATTGAAAGAAGCCAGAAAGAAATAAGGATATTTTATATGTTATTCTGTAAAAGGTTCAAAAACAAAGCAAAACTAATCCATGACGATAGAAATCAAAGCAATGATTGCCTTTGGGGTTGGGTTGACTACAAGGTGACACAGGACAACTTTCTCAAGCATTTGGAAGTATTCCATACCCTAAGTAGTTAACTAGAGTATGTTGATCTAGTAAGATGTATCAAATTGTACTTTTAAGACTGATGCATTTCAAATTTATGTAAATTTCACCTCAATTTTTAAAAATTTGATTTTTAGGCAAAATAAAGTGCATTTTTGAGGGAGAAGAAAGATTTGAGGGAGCAAATTGCAGAGAATCGAAAGTAATAGGGAGGAAAGTTAGAGTGAAAAGAAAAAGACCCTGACAAAGAAGGAAAGAGGGAAGAACAGTGAGAGTGCTCAGTGAAGTTGTGGGCACTACTCTGCAGTGTTTTCTAGATGAACCCTGCAGGAAAGCCAAAAATTATGACTTATCTCACATTTTCATGATCATTTTGGAACTACGTACTTGACTCTAAGACATGTTCATTAACCAGTATCCCTAGTTGTATTCAGTGACTGGAAAATTTTAAAATGTAGTATTTTACATTTTTTAAATGGGACATCAATCAGAAATCTCTGAAGCCAAGTGACGCCTAGAGGAAGCCTCAGCATCCCCAGATGCCCCACTGATTGTAAGCACAGAGCCCAGGATGGAGCTCAGCAATTTAGGTCTCTTGCTAGGCAGAGAGCAACGATTACACAGGGTTTCAGGTGTTTCATGCACCATGGGTTTTACATGTGCAACAGAGGAAGATTATTTTTGCAAGATAGCAGCCTGTATTGAGGCACATATGTATTTATATTGCTTTTGGCATCCAGGGGCCCTTTTTACCAAATTTTGTCAAGCACATTTCCTTTCTGAACAGAGGCTGCATACAACAATTGGATGAACAATTTTTGTAAAATCTCTCAGGGGGCCTCTCTTGAGACTGAGCCTGTATGAGATCATGATATGAGACCATGGCTTGGCTGGATTTTTATTTCAGTAAGTGATCTCATTCACTTAAAGCACTAATCATTTTAACAGGAGAAAAAAAAAAATACAGCCTTCCAAAATCACAGCAGGAAAAAAATAAGGGAAAAATCATGTCAAAGTAATCTTGTGAAGGTTCCCATGTGATTTTACACGGAAAATTTTCCATTTATACATCATCAGAGTGGATATACAGTCTGATATTACTGGTAGAAGATGTATGAGAAAGTCAACCTAATGCAAACAAATAGGATTCCAGGCTGCAAAACTGACTTACCTGGTTTGGGTTTATTACATTTGACGTGAAGAAAACTACTTTCCCTCTTTGGAAGTCTTTCCATCATAAGACACATAACATCTGCATGAGCATAATTTGCAGAAGAGAAAGATTATAATATACTTGATAGTAAGTGTGATACTAGTGACAGGGTTTACCTGATAAGGAATATCTGGATGAAAACTGGAAATTGCAACATGGCTACCCCTATCAGGCCTCTTGGTTTCACTTTATTTTATTTCCATATTTAGGTTAACTAAGTGGAGCTCTTTTATTTATATTCCCCATCCTCCCAACTTTAAATCTGTCCCTTTGCTTATTTCTAACTATCCACTGTGAAAGCATTGCTCTGTGTATGCAGCAAAACACTTTTAAACATTCCACACTATAGGGAGTAAGATTATTTACAGCTAAACCTAACAAGTCTGCAAAGCACGTTAAATCCAGAAACCAAGTTGATCTAATTCTGTTTTCTATTAGTAAATTCATCGGGAACAGATTCAAGTAATTTTGTGGAATGGTTGGTTATATTTTAAACAAAAATATGTATCTACCAGAGGAAAAAGAAAGTGAGAGGATGATTAGCATTTCTGTAACTGCATGTGTGGCAGTTGTAATTTTTGGATTTTCTAGATAGAATACAGGGTAATTGTATTAGTCCATTCTCAAGCTGCTGTAAGGACATACATGAGAATAGGGAATTTGTAAAGAAAAAGGGGTTTAATGGACTCATAGTATCACATGCCTGGGGAGACCTCATAATCATGAAAGAAGCCAAAGGCACATCTTACATGTCAGCAGGCAAGAGGTCTTGCGCAGGGGAACTGCTCTTTATAAAACCATTAGATCTCATGAGACTTATTCACTATCAGAAGAACACCAGGGAAAAACTCATGCCCATGATCCAATTACTTCCCACCAGATCCCTCCCATGACAATGTGAAGATTACAAGAGCTATAATTCAAGATGAGATTTGGGTGGGAACACAGCCAAACCATGTAATTCCACCCATGACCTCTTCCAAATCTCATGTCCTCTCATTTCAAAACCAGTCATGCCTTCCCAAAATCTTAGCTCATTTCAGCATTAATTCAAAAGTCCACAGTCCAAAGTCTCATCTGAGACAAGTCCCTTCCACCTGTGAGCCTATAAAATCAAAAGCAAGTTAGTTACTTCCTAGATGCAATTGGGGTACAAGCATTGGGTAGATATACGTATTCCAAACGGGAGAAATTGGCCAAAATGAAGGGGTTACAGACCCCCATGCAAGTCTGAGTTCCATCATGGCAGTCAAAGCTCCAAAATGATCTCCTTTCACTCCATGTCTCACATCCAGGTCATGCTGATGCAAGTGGTGGATTTCCATGGTCTTGGGCAGCTCTGCGCCTGTGGCTTTGCAGGGTACAGCCCCTCTCCTGGCTTCTTTCATGGGCTGGCATTGAGTGTCTGTGGCTTTTCCCAGTTCACAGTGCAAGCTGTCAGTGGATCTATCATTCAGAGGTCTGGAGAATGGTGGCTTTTTTCTCACAGCTCCACTAGGCAGTGCCCCAATGGGCACTCTGTGTGGGGGCTCCAGCCCCACATTTCCTTTCTGCACTGCCCTAGCAGAGGTTCTCCATGAGGGTTCTGCCCCTGCAGCATATCTCTGCCTAGACATGCAGACATTTCCATACATCATCTGAAATCTAGGGGGAAGTTTCCAAGTCTCAATTCACAATTCCTGTGCACACACAGGCCCAACATCTCATGTAAGCCACCAAAGCTTGGGGCTTGCATCCTCTGAAGCAATGACCTAAGCTGTACATTGGCCACTTCTAGCAATGGCTGGGAAGCAGGGCATCAAGTCCAGAGACTGCACAAAGCAGCAAGCCTCTGGGCCTAGGCTACAAAACCAATTTTTCCTCCTAGGTTTCCAGGCTTGTGATGGGAGGGGCTGCTGTGAAGACTTCTGACATGCCCTGGAGACATTTTCCCCCATTGTCTTGGTGATTAACATTTGGCTCCTTGTTAGCCATGCAAATTTCTACAGCTGACTTGAATTTCTTCTCTGAAAATGGATTTTTCTTTTCTATCCCATCATCAGGATGCAAATTTTCTGAGCTCTTATGCTCTGCTTCCTTTTTAAATATAAGTTCCAATTCCAAACCATATCTTTGTGAATGAGTAAAACTGAATGCTTTTAAGAGCACACAAGTCACAGCGTCAATGCTTTATTGCTTAGAAATTTCTTCTGCCAGATAACCCTAAATCATCTCTCTGAAGTTTAAAGTTCCACAGATCTCTAGGGCAGGGGCAAAATGCTGCAGGTCTCTTTGCTAGAGCGTAGAAGAATCACCTTTGCTCCAGTTCCCAGTAAGTTATTCATCTCCATCTGAGATCACCTCAACCTAGACTTCATTTTCCATAACACTATCAGTGTTTTGATCAAAGCCATTTAACAAGTCTCTAGGGAGTTTCAAACTTTCCCACATCTTCCTGTCTTCTGAGCTCTCCAAGTCTCTAGGAAGTTCCAAACTTTCCCACGTTTTCCTGTCTTCTTCTGAGCCCTACAAACTGTTTTAATCTCTGCCTGTTACCCAGTTCCAAAGTTACTTCCACATTTTTGGGTATCCTTATAGCAGCACCCCACTCTACCAGTACCACTTTACTGCGTCAGTCTGTTCTCAAGCTGCTGTAAGGCCATACCAAAGACTGGGTAATTTACAAAGAAAAAGAGCTTTAATTGACTTACAGTTCCACAGGGCTAAAGAGGCCTCATAATCATGGCATAAGGCGAAGGAGGACCAAAGGCCCACCTTACATGGCAGCACGCAAGAGAAATGTGAAGGAGAACTACCCTTTATAAAACCATTAGATCTCATGAGACTTATTCACTATCAGGAGAACCACATGGATAAAACTCACCCCCATGATTCAATTACCTCTTACTGGGTGGGTCCCTTCCATGACATGTGTGGATCATAGGAACTACAATTCAAGATGAGATTTGGGTGAGGACACAGCCTAACCATATCAGTAATGCAAACCCATTGCATCCCAAGTCAATTTAGTACAAGACTGAGGACTGTCACTGAAGGTGCTGGTGGTCAGTGGCTCCCGTAGATTTGGAAAGCTTGAATTAATGATGAGCTTCTCTCAGCTTCTATGATCATGCCTATTCATGCCTCTATTATTAGATCTCCACCCTCACTCTTTAGCATATACAATACAGTGGAGGGAGCCTGTGCTTAGAAAACTTACAGCCAGAGGCTATCATCAGAGCCAATGCAATCCATCCAAGTCAGAATTTTCTCATCAAATACCTTCAGAATCATTGCTACCCAAGTCATGGCCAGTCTTTTTCAAATGAATAATATACTACTATGGCCAGCTTTGAAAGTTAGTGGACAGTTTTGTCTGCCATTACTCAATTCTGCTATCTTTTCTCATTGCCCAAGTCTGAGCCTTTCTGCTCATCTGTAATCTATGTTCTGTTACAGGTACTGCTCTGGGATGCAGGATCCTTTTTTCTTGGCCTGACTTCATTGCTCAGTGCCTTCCATGTGCCTTTGGGACACTCTGATCTGTAGTTACCAACTTCTTTATTTTTTTGTCCTTAATTTATTTTGAATTTTTACTGATACATAGTAGGTGTACATATTTATGGTGTACATGAGATATTTTGATACTGGCATATGATGTGTAAAAATCACATCAGGGTAAATGGGATATCCACTGCCTCAACATTTATTATTTCTTTGAATTACAAACATTCCAGTTATACATTTAAACTTATTTTTAAATGTACAATGTACATTACCTGACATCAAATTATACTATAAATCTATAGTAACGAAAACAGCATGGTACTAGCATAAAAACAAACACATAGATAAATGGAACAGAATGGAGAGCTCAGAAGGAGATCCACACATCTATAGTAAATTCATTTTTGACGAAGGTGCCAAGAACACATATTAGGGAAAGGACAGTCTCTAAATGGTACTGGGAAAACCAGATCCCCATATACAGAAAAATTAAACCAAACTCTTACCTCTTGACACACACAAAAATCAAATCAAAATGGATTCAATACTTAAATCTAAGACCTCAAAATATGAAACTACTAAAAGAAAACATTAGGGAAACTATGCTTTCTCATTTATGAGCTCTTCATTTAACATCCTTTCCTCTTCTGCACACTAAGTGGAAGTTGATTCTTCCATGAAAAGCCTTTTTTCTCCTGAAGTTTTTCATTTGGTGTAAGTTCACCGGCATCCCATGGACTCTGTATCTGGCCATCAGACTTGACATTCTTCTGATCTCCATTCTTAATCATACACTACTTTTCTTCTCCTGTGAGAACAATTATGCTCCCTGGCAGTTTATGCCAGCCTTTTCGCAACACCATCATAGTCATCCACGGATTTTCCGATTATGCTTGTTCATTTGTTAATATTTTAGTACCTGGCCATAGTCTTTTCCACCTGGTTCACTAGGGCTTTTATTTTAGGTGACTTTAAACTTTGTTTTGACAACCAATCTCACATGATAGTCTCTTGATTCATGTGCCTCTTGCCCTGTTCCATTTGCCTTCACTTGACTCCACACTGGTCACATCGTTCAGTCCTCATGGTCACATCCTGGACTTTGACTTCTTCTGGAGCTTTTCCATCACTGGACCAATCTTTTAGAAGCCTGGCTGCCATGGGAAATGGGAAAGGTGAGAAAAAGCCGAGGTATTCTTCTGTTTAAAAATAAACATGAGAACATGTTTCAAATACATATTTAAAATTATGCTGCCATAAACTGCCAAGGAGCATACTTTCAAATACATATTTTAAAGGGGCCAATTGAGAGCCAGTGGATGAAACCTATGGGAAAAGATTAGTGATGAAGAAATGTGTTTAGGAAGGGTGAGGGAAAAATATGAAAGACTAGATAGGATGACTAAACTCGGTTCAAGAAAAAACTACTTTTCCTGTGAAAGGTATAAATAAAATAAGGACGAATGTTTACATACATGGCAAATTTAGGGAATGTAAGACTCCTGGTTTTTAATTTCTCTATCAAGTAAAAATTTCCTTTGAGATTGAAAGAATGGGAGTGAGAACGGGTCAGAAGAACTAAATAAAATTGTGAAGGGTTGAAAGAGGATTACCAAAGACTGTTGCCTATTCAAGTGAAGATCCAGATCATAAATGTGCCAGAGTAAAGGATACAGAAATGATGACCTGATAGATGTTTGTAGCAGAAGGCAGAAAAGCTGATATTGTGATTAGTGTGGTGTTGATGGAGAAATAGTTTGATATTTGGTAAGGAAGGAACTGAAGCCATGCAAGAGAGCTAAGAGTTAAAGAGTGACTGGAGGCTGGGGGCAGTGGCTAATGCCTGTAATCCCGGCACTTTGGGAGGCTGGGGTGGGCAGATCACCTGAGGTTGGAAGATCAAGACCAGCCTGGCCAACATGGTCAAACTCTGGCTCTACTAAAAATACAAAAAGAAGCCAGGTGTGGTCCCTCACACCTGTAACCCCAGCTACTTGGGAGGCTGAGGATCAAGAATCACTTGCTACTGTATCTACCTAGGAAGTGGAGGTGGCAGTGACTTAAGATCATGCCTCTGCACACCAGCCTTGGCAACAGAGGGAGATTCTGTCCCAAATTAAAAAAAAAAAAGTAATTGGAGAAATCAAAGGACAAAAAGCCTCAGAAACATAAAGAGAAAGTATAACGAAAACAAAAGAGAAAACCTGCAAAAATAGGAAATATGAAAGAGCAAAAAGCCTGAAATATCACTCATAATTCCTTTCTCACAAGAAAAATTGGAGGCTTATATTAACTAGTATGGAATATCACTGCCAAGTAAAACTTACTAGGGATTCACAAAACGAAAAGCAGATAAAAAATGCATTTTAGTGACACAATCCATTTGTAATTTTGAGACTGACAGCTTGTTCAGCCTTGTCACAGCGTAAGTGAAGTGGGATCTCTAATCCAATAGTTTATTTAAAGAGTGAAAATAGGGAGCTCCTTCAGCAGGAACAATAGAGAAAGCCATTCTACACCTAATTTATTTAGTCATAAATTGTCTCAATCCTCCACTTCACAGCAAACAAACAGATGAGTTATTCTACTCAAACAATGTATAAAGGTTGCAGAAATTAAATTATCACTCTTTTTAAAAAGAAATAGAGCAGTATCATAAAAGTACAATCAAGTTTCTACTTCATGTAACATTTTACTTAAAAATCAAAAAGGTGTTTTGACATAGACAAAATGAAGCCAACCCCAGGTACAAATAAAAATCAGTCTGAGAATTAAAGATAACCACATGAGTAAATTAAACAAAACTATTGTAATTTTTTAAAAGGAACTGCTATTCGGCATCAAAAATACATTGGGAAGAAAGTTCAGCATTTTTAAACATTAAGAGATTATGTATTTGTTCTGTGGGACATAGGCACTGAGGGTAAATGCAATGAATCTTCCAATTAGGCTTTCTTGATAAACCCTGGAAATCCAGCATTTAGAAATATCATCTATTTGATAAAGAATTTCTTGCAGTTGTATTTTATCCCAGGCAATTGGTTAATAGCATTCGTTTGCATTGCGTTTTCCAGTAGGTTGGTTGTGGATTCTGGGAAAACAGCTTTTAGCCAAAGGGTATAGTTGATTCTATTACAACTCTACATTCAACTACTCTTGCTCACTGGGGACCGTGACTCAAGTTCAACTTGCGTTCCAAAGAGAAATACACTTGCTGCTTTCAATGAAGTTTCTGGTAGACTGTAATCTGCACAAAATCCAGTCTCAGTGACAAACAAACAAACAAACAAACAAACAAAACCCTTTGTTAAAGGTATGAAAGTAAAAGAAATACAGCAGAAATCGGTCCCTTTGCATCAACCTGGAGGGCATTTGTTTGGAAGTATATTTAATGACAAAGATGGAGCACAGCAGTGCTATGTGTTCTGTCCAAATATATTGAGAGATAAAAGGAGATGAGGGGGTCTGCACACTGCATTCCCTGCCCTTGAACTAGTTTGGTCGAAAAAGGCATAAGGAAGCTTTCCCATATTGGGGTTCAAGTATGCAAACTTAACATCATTATGAAAAATATCAGAATTCAGATATAAAGAAGCAATTTATCTCATCTTTCCCAGTAGCTGCTGTCATTCATAATCAGTCTTATCTAGAGATGGACTGAGGAACCTCTTCCTCTGGAAGGACAGGGAAGAAAACAAGCAATCAAAACACTTGTACGTATTTATTAATTCCTTTAACAAATGTTTATTGGTACCTACTAGGAGGCAGGTGCTTGTAGTATATCTATGTACAAAACAGACAAAGCTCCCAGTTGAGCTTACATTCTACCAAGAGGTAGAACATTATAAATAAATTGGACAGTATGTTGAAAAGAGTATGTTAGAAAGTGATCATAAGGAATCAGGAGGACATTAAATATAAGGGTTGGAATTTAAAAAAGTTATGTGTTAAATCGAGTGTTTAAAGTGTTGAAGGAGTGAATGCTACAGATATCTGAGGAATATGATATATGTAAATGAGGAAGGATGAGTTTTGAAATGGAGAGACTTCAGTCTTCTACCTTTCTGGAAGAAAAGTCTTGATCATCTAAGAATGAGGCAGGCTTGGAGTAAGCAACTTAATGAGAATACTGAGAGTCTGAAGGAACCACAGTGAGATATGAGAAAGGAAAGTATCCAGGGAAAAATAAACCAGGTTCTCAGCAGTGCTGGGAAGCTAGTTATGTTGGATACTAAATATTTGTATTGGATGCATTTGGAACAGCTGTACAGTTTTTTGAACACAGTGCTTGGCAGACCAAGAAATGATTTAATTGATTCTAAGTTGGGAATTATCAAGAGAGAGGGACAAGGGAATGAGGGAGTGAAGTTTGCTGATGAAAGAGCACGTGTGGAGATGGGTCACAGGCGTCAATTCAGCAGTAAGAAAGTGAAGATGCACATGGGACTTATAGAGGAAAAGAAAAAAAATAAAAATGTTTCAAGGGACTTGGAAATGAGAAAAGTATATACTAAGATTAAGAATATGTGAGAAGAAAACAAACAAAATGTGGTGGTTGGGATTTTAGCCTCAAATTCTGAGGATAAATTATCCCAGCAATGGTGATGTGTCATCTTGAGAATGAGATACTGAAGAAGAAGATGGTTACACTGTACACTGTAGGAAATTGTTTAAACTCATGACTCATCCAGTGCTCTTGAGATTAATAGGTATAATGTTCCATCTACCACAGCACCAGGAGAAAAAAACAAGCTTGGCAGGTGAGTCTAAAATACATAGATTATTTTTTCACTTACTAGCCCAGTAACCTTGAGAAAGCTCATTGGCTAAAAGAAAGTTTCCTCAATTGCAGAATGGATACAATTGAATGTAACACAGGACTACTGATGGGGAATACATGAGTTAAGGCATGCAATCTTTGTCTAGCACAGTACCTGATTCAGTAAAACCTACTCAACAGTCTATAGCTATTACCAAATTTTGTCGATTCAGAGACTTTTTTCTATACTTAAACCTTCTATGATAAAGATGTGTCCTGTAAGTTTTTCCCCATGAAGCTAATATTAAATTAATCCGGCTTACATTTTTACATTGATAGTGTCTTAGAATTCAAATATGATGTCCATTCCCTTTCCTTTGAACTGTCATTTTTTTCACAGTGAAAGTGAAGGAATAATTTTAAGCTAAGAAAATAATCATCATAAGTATGAGCCAAGGCTGAAATAACTGGCTGGCAGGAATCTGCAATACAATGATAGCTTTACTGAAAGGTATGAATTCAAGTGACCCAGAAGGAGTGTCATGATGACACTGATGCTACCAGTGGGTCTGAGATATGCTTTTATTTCCCCATGCTTAAATTCTACAACTTACCCCAAATTCTCGGAAAGAATTCTATTTTGCTACTGAAATTCCAGGGGTCCTGCTGCTCACAGCACAGACTGCCTATCACTGAGACAATGAGTATTGCCAGGTAAGAAGGTTTTACCTAGGTGGTGCAACTGGGAGAATGGGAGATCAGTCTCAAATCCATCTCCCCTACTAACTAAAATTGAAAGGTTCTTGTAGCCAGGGAAGCCAGGAAAATAGGAACCGTGGCGAGATAAGGAAGCGATCATGAAGGATGAGGGGGTTTGTCATCTTATTTTCTCATGGCAGCTACTGGCAGCTGAGGCAAAGCAGAAACACAGCTCCCAGAAAAGGATGAAACAAACGTACAACTATCGGCAGTAATGCTGAGGTTAAATTGGGGAAACAAGCGAAACTGTAACTGGAAAGTGAGTCTCAAGTTCAGAAACAAGAAACATGAGGAACAGATCAAAACGTTGCAGGGAGTAGGAGCTGGGTCAGTGAAGGGACTCAAGGCAGTATTATGAGCAAAGAAAGAGAATCAAGGCCCACATTTACATGGAGTTAGTGTCCTACTGAAGACTGAGGCAAGGCCAGGTAATTGTGATACTTCTCTCCAGGATCTGAGAGTAATGAGTGGATCCTATAAAAATGTCAACATTATTTTAACCTGATCGTAATAGTCTCTGTTCATATTTTTGCAGGTGTTATTTTTTTAGCAACAAAAATCATCTGATTATGAAGAATTGGGTAATATTTGTCCTTGAAGTCACCAAAGGTTTGATAGCATGAAATAAAATGACTACGGGCTAAATGCTAAGGTTCTCTTGTGCTTAGGTAACTACAACAATTAAACTATTTTTATACCAAGCTCATGGTGTTAAGATTTTGTCTCTTCCACTTAGTTGTCTTGAACTCTTTTGAACAGCATATGATCCATGATTTATAGCATACAAACAATTTATCTTACACTGAGGCCACAGGTACGCAGGTTCTGTTCACGCAGGTAGCTTATGAAACACAGCCTCTTCATGATAAGCCAATACATTTTACATTTGGGCCAGGATTTTTTGTTTTTTAATTCTTGATTTTCCACTTGACTTCTCTCTAGATTTCATATAGAATTGTACTGTGTAGCTCTCTTGGTCACCAAAAAAAAACCAATTTTATATGTGTATATCAAATTGCCATTCATGTAGCAACCTGATTTAAGACTCTGTATGCTAATGATAGTATTAATAGATATGTTTTATAATATTTACTGATCATTTATATGCACCAGATACTGTGCTAAGGATTTTACATATATTATATCTCACTTAATTGTAAGAATATCAGTAACAATGGGTCTGTTTAAGTTAACGGTAGATGTGGAGAAACTAACATGATTAACTTGCCAAGAATCCTAAATCTGGTAACAGAACTTTGAGGCCTGATTGTTGACCTCTAGTTCTTATAACTTAGCCATAATTTGAGTTGTATTTCACAGAAATCCTCTTAAATCCTTGTGTATGACCTCTGATGAGCAATTCCAATGTTTTTATTTCCTGTGGGTTTCCGAGCTGATTTGCCCCAGTCAGCTAATATTCTTCATTTTGATATACAATGTAACTATTTCAGGCATAATAAAATTATCCTGCTTTCAGATCTCCAAACAGTTTACTCATCTCATTATCCCTGTCTTTTTCTTAGTGCACGTTTCTGGGCCTTCACTTAGAAGACACTAAACAGTCAATCCCTGTTAGGTCACCTGGCAGTCAAGCCTTGTTTGTTATAAACATTAGTAAGAATGAACCTGACACAGCCTCATGCTGGTGCCTCCCTTTTGCAGATAATACTCACATTTAAAAGTACATCTATTTTTGGAAATGTATTTTATTTACAGAAATTATTTTCTTTTAATTGTATATTACAAAGGTGTTAAAAAGTGATTTTTCTGCTTTAAATGGAAGCATCTATCTGGGTATTATTATAATTCTAACTTTGTCTCTCATAAATGAAAACATTTTAGGTCAAAGCAAATGGACAGCAATAGCATAATTGGGATAACAACCTCTGTATCCTTTTCCCTGATATTCAGCCAAGATTAAGTGACACACTTTACAGTATACTCTTAGCAAATACAAGGTGAAATTTATAAGCTGTTTAAATGGTATTGCCTCTAAGTATCATTGAAATGTCTCATGTGTTACTCTGTCCCTAGCTAGTGTTTAAGTTATGGCAATTAGTAGAGGGAAATGCAACATGTTTGGAAATAGAACTGCTGAAAGCATCAATTTATTCTTTTTTTCTAAAACCTATAAAATATTTGTTAAACATCTACCTTGTGCCCTGCCTGTGTGGTAGGTTTTAACGCATAATAGTAAATCACGGTGGTGAGATGCTATCCCTTTTTTTTTTTCAGGAGGGAAAGCCAGATGAATAAATGATTGTAATACAGTGTTACGGCGCCATGATAGAGGCAGAACCATTCTTGGTGAACTAGTCACCATGCGGGAACCTTTTATTCGGAATTCTTTGAATGAGAATCGCATAATGGAGCTTTGGTTTGAACAGATCTAGTAAAACAGCAGAAGATGAAATTTAACATGTAATTCAAATAATAAAATATACTCATTTACAAATATATAATACTTTTACATATTTGTAATATATTTGCAAATATCATATACGAATAAATTTATTTACATGTATCTTCACATTTTCCAGTAGTATGATATGATCTACGTCTAGTTTTATTCTATGCTTGTTAAGATAGTCTTTTCAACTTGTGGATCTGAAGTCAGGACAGGCACTTTCTTATTTTATAAAACTAAAGAACAGATGAAAGGAAAATGTAATACAAGAAAGTTGGGAATTTAACATAGCAGGTGATAATACTAACACAACATATGGTTTATGACCTTCTGATAGCTCCATTGCACAGTTGTCATCACTCCCTTTGGCTTTGTGAGGAGGGAGGCAGAAGAGAAATTTCTGAGGGTGGAACTGAGAACTCTTGTACTTTCTTCCTGTCTTTTCTTTCTTTTCTTTTAAAAAAAAAAAAAAAAAAAACTTTTCCCTTACAAATTCATCAAGTTGTAAATATTAAAAAGGCACTGCTCTATAATCCCATGAGTTGTAAAGACAGAAAAAAATCCACAAATTACAATGAATAAATAGCCGAAGTATAGGCTTTCTTTTAGATCATACTTTTCTGCTCAGCATTATGAGAAAATATATTCACATCATTATGAAAATAGTGTATTTATATTGAAAGCCTTGCTATTGCTTATTAAATATTTTCATATAGTAAATGCTAATTATTATGTTTTTGGAAATTAATTATTGAACCTCTATTAAAGTTAATTAAACTAACTAGGGTGAATACTAATGAAGTTTTTGCAAGGAGAGTACAATATAGAACTGTCTTTTTTATAAAAAAGGAAGTAGTGGATAGAGTTATGCAACTCCATCAAAAAGTAAAAGGAAGTGAGGGATATTCTAGAAAAGGAGACAGCAATGAAAATGTCCAGATGCAAGAAAAAAACAATGAAATATATTTAAAAACTAGAGGAAAATGGTGTTTTCTAATGTATGTTACAAGATAGATAAAGTCAAGAGTTTAGGTTTCAGAGATAGTCAGGGACAAGATTTAAACATCTAGTAGGCTGTCGAGGCACAAATAATGACTTCAATTTCTTTTAAAAAAGGATAGAAAAGAATGAGGTTATCTACCAAGAGACACTAGAGAACGCCTCAACGGAGGCTGGGGTAGAAAGGTTATTAAGAGGTTTGGGAGACTGTAAAGGATAAGTAAAAGAACTAGTGTGTCCCTGAACATCCTGTTGTGTTTAGAGATGAATTTTAGAAGACAGAAATCATGGAATTGTTATGGACTGAACTGTGTTTCCCCAAATTCATGTATTGAAGTTGTAACCCCCAATGTGACTGTGTTTGGAGATGGGGCTTTTGTGGTAGTAATTGAAGTTAAATGAGGACAGAAGGCTGGGCCTTGATCTAATAGAACTGGTTTACTTTTAAGAAGAAGAAAGGAAGAGACATCAGATCTCTCTCTCTCTCTCTCTCTCTCTCTCTCTCTGGGGCTGCCTACAGAAAGGCATTTGAGGACACAGTTAAGTAGGCAGCCATCTACAAGCCAGAAAAAGAGGTCTCACCAGAAACCAACCCTGCTGACAGTTTGGGAGTCTGCTGGACATAGTGACATGTTGAGACTTTAGGAGAACAGTAAGTAACATTTTCCACTCCCTCTTGATTCAGGAATCAACTGAGCGATAAATGTGGATCCTATCAAAGAAGATCAAAATCTCAAATTTGTCACTAAGAAATATGGAAATTATGTATTTGATTAGCATTTTAAAGGGCTCATCAATGTTATACTCCTGAATTACACAGATTCAACATCCGTCACTAACACAGGTAGATGATCTCGTGGCAGAAAGCAGACCAGAATGCATGTCTCTTGCAAACAGACCTGGCTCAAAAGAAAAACAGGAACCGTTTCTTGAAGCTACGATAAAAATTTGCCACAAACTTGGTGGCTTAAACAACAGAAATTTATTCTCTTTTATTCTCTTCAGTAGGCTGGAAGTTCAAAGGTGTCAAAAGGATTATGATGTCTCTAAAGCTGGAGGAAAGAATCCTTTCTTACATTTTTCTACCTTTTGGTGGCTCCCAGAAAGGCAATCGTTGTCATTACTTGGCCTGTAGCTGCACTGTTCCAACCTCTGGCTCTGTCATTATAAAGCATTTCCCCTATTGTCTCCATGTGTCCTTTTTCCCCATAAGGACACTGATCATTGGATTTAGGGCGTACCCTACTGTAGTATGACTTTATCTTAACTTATTACAACGGTAACGACCCCATTTCCAAACAAGGTCAGATGCCAATGTTCCAGGTGGTCATGAGTTTCGCAGAGGACATTATCCAATCCACTAGAAGCTGGACTACTCATGCCCAGATGTTTCTTCTGAACTCCCTGAATATATAAATCAGTTCTCTTATTATTTCTTAATAAGAAAGGGAGGGGAGAGAGTGTCAGTGTCTCACCATAGAAGAAGTCCTCCCTAATAGAAAAATGAAGTCAGAAAATGAGAGGCTACCCCAGTTACACTTTCAGCTCCTTGTTTGCTTAATGCATCGCACTTAGCCCTTGGGTCTGTATTCCACTGGCCCTGTGGCAATCTCTCTCAGAGGAGGCGAGCAGCATTCTGTGTAGGCAACCCCACTCACACTTCATGAGCCATTCCGCAAACACCCACTAATCCTGCTTTGGGTTCTCTTCTTCTTCCTGGAGGTGTTTAACTTTTGCCTCCACAGGCTCTGAAATGAGGATTACACAGGAAGAGCCTGCTGTTCCCCAAGGCAAAAAAGTGTTCCTTATTCTCTTTTTACTTATTCTCAAAGTACATCCGGACACTTTGCAGAAGCTACCTCACTATAATTTATGCTGTTAAATTAAATGACAGCATAAAAACATTCTAATGTCAGTAATATAGAGATATCCCAAATTTAAATATAAACACTCTTTATTATCCTATCTCTGAGGAGAAACTAAAATGTCAAAAATGAGATCCTTGCCAGTCTAAGTCCACAGAAATCAAAGATCCATATTCTTAAGTTTCTATTCAAATAAATTCCAAAGAAGAAATTGTCTTGCCTTTACATATTAAATTCAAGAAAAGTCCAAAACCTTGAAGTCAAAAATCATCATTATTTTGTTTTGTTTTTTTAATCCTGCTAATTCTCAGCTGGAGAGGAGGGCTGTAAATCAGATCCCTGAGCAAAGTTCAATAGCTTCAACCTTCCTCTCACTGACAGGGATGCAGTCTTGTCAATGTCCCTGAAATTCAATTACTTCTGCCAAGTTTATCCTGTGTCTCCATTTGTAAAAAGTCTAAAGTGTACATTGGGAACAAAAGAAAGTATTAGCATTAAGTTGCATATTTACAAAATGAAGACAATGAAGCAATTCCCAGATTGTAGTTACCCCAAGCAAAAAGAAGTTTCCAAAAGACAGTTAAACTAGACTCACATTACTCCGGCTTAAGACTCAATAATATATGAGCAATGGAGAATAGACAGAATCAAGAAAAACCTTTGTTTCAGGCTTACCACAGCTTGTCAATCATTCTATCCCAAGAGTATATCCTTCAAGATATATAAATTAAAATTCAGTAAGGAGAACTATCTCACCATGGAATTAATTAGGGTACTATTTAAATTCTCTATATTAAAGAAAAAATCCCTGCCAGTACGTATCATTAGAACAATCGTGTTATCTTGGGGTGTTCAAAATTTGTAGTGATGGCAGGCCCATTCTTGAGAGCTTATTTTTATCCAGCACATTCAAAATGTCTTCATTTCTAGTTTCTCTGTGGACACTGAGTAGCCAGTGTCCTGGTGCCACACCTAGAGTAGAATATATTTGGGAATCCTGCCCCTCAAGCGCGCTCTGTGTGTGTGTGTGTGTGTGTGTGTGTGTGTGTGTGTCTCACACACACACTCCCTCTCTCTCTGACACACACACACACACACACCCACTCACGCTCTCGCTCTCTCCTTTCTCCATTAGAAGGCATTTTTCCTCCAGTTCTATCATAGCTTCTTGCAGCCATTAACTCTTGCAATATGATCTCTGGGCTTCTAAGATAGAGTCCTTTACTCTTGCAACTGGAAAATCACACTCAGCAAATTACTTAAAGGAAGCAGCTGCTGATGTCTATGAAACCTGTGACCCTAAGACACAGTAGCTACCAACAGCTCAGCTATCTGCACGTCAAGACATTATCTTCACTTGATGATTTTAAAGTTTTGGATTTTGAGAAGGATCTTGTTTGGAGACACATAGCTCCTCCAGTGGTTTCTTTCCCTTGTAGTTTTTCTGCACTTTTGAGGAAGCTCAGCTGGATTGGCAACAGTGAAACTTAACTTCTTGACCTCATGCAGCACTGGCACATCTGAATGACTCGTTTTTTCTTCCTGTCTTCTTGCCTTAACACATTTTTTTGTGTGTGTGCGCTAACTTATTCTTGTAAACTTTGCCTTATGTCATTCTTTATAGTGAGAGATTGGGAATAAGTGAGTTCCAATTTTGCTAAAAGCATTAGTTGTCCATGCAATGTTACAATGTTACAATGTTCATTCTCTGTGACAACGTCCATTATTCCCATCTAACTTATTAACAGAACTCTAAGTTTGCTCAACTATTTACTTCTCAAACTCTCCCACAGAGAGTTAGCCCTAGTACTAGCTAAAAAGTGACCCATAATTTGCATATATTATGGGGTAGAAATTCCAAGAGGTTTTAAAAGAAAGTTTTCAAAGCCTGCTCTATTTGTGTTTTGCATAGCTCTCTTTCACTTTTTTCCTTCCTGGAAGCTGGATTCCTGCATATATAGCAGTCATCTTCATCAACATTTTATGTGTATCAGTACACAAAGAACAACATGTCAAATGAACATCCCATAAATACAAAAGCCATTAAATTAACATCTGAATCGGGCATTGACCATCTTCCTCAGTTTCAAAAAATGTGTCTAATCTTCCCTATGCCTTATAACCCTGACTCCCTGCATTTCCAGGGTGTATTCAACCAGACCAGTAGTTACTTCCTTGTATACAATATCTGAAATCACAAATTAACATTTTAATAATTTTGTTAAGTCTTTCTAGTCTTTATCTCTCAAATCATCCCAAATGTTACATAACCACTTGGAAGAGGTCCTTGGTCTTCAAGCAGTAATTTCCTGAAAGCTCTAATTTTGGGTTAAGTGAGTAGCTTTCAATTGCTTTTGTATTCAGGTTCCCTTCAAGGAGTCATTCCAGGTTACTCTTGGAGATTGTCATCTCTTTTCCTCTAGAGACATTTCTTTAAAGGCCCGGTCCCAATTCCTGATTTAGTAACAACCAGATCAACTCCCCGCTTTCTCATATTCTCTTTAAGAGCAGCTAGGCCTGCAAGCACTTCCTTGTCCTTCTCTTTTCATCTAGCTTTTCCTTCAAGGTCTCATTTTCCCCTACATGTCTTCCTTGCAAATCTCCCAAAATCTCAAACTTGTCTTCTGCAGACATAGGTCTCTTTCACTTTAATCAACTTACTTGGCTTCATCTTTCATTCTTCCACTGCTCCTGTGCTGATGGCAAGACAAAAGCATAATTTTCAAAGCTCACCAATTTCCTTTTGAATTCCTTATTTTTAGAGTCAGGGATGTTCTGGGATTGGAATTTTAATTGCCTTCTTAGCCTTTGGATGAGCAGTTTCTCTGAATCATCCACATTATTTAGAGGGTGAATTAGGTTGGCCTATCTTACTTAACTATTATAGTCCTTACCTTTGGTCTCCACCAACTCACAAAGGGACAATTCTTAGAGCTGATAGCCTCCTCTAGTTTAATAGCCTCCTGGAGTCCAAATAAAGTTGCTTCTTTATTGCAAAAAGGGGGGAAACCTGATTTTCTGAAGAACAGTTGGGGGCTGGCAGATATTGACTGGTATTTTATTAAAAGAAGTAATGATCTGAATAGGGTCTTAGGGTAAAGGTAGACAGAACCAACCTCTCTAACCAAGTGCTAATGAGTGTAAAGGAAGTATCTGCCTCGACTCAGTGGAGAAACTGCTGTCCACTGCCACGTGTCAGTTAAAGCTAGGAGATATGAGATACACATTTTTAATTGATGAATATAGTTGTGGTACTTTTTATGAGGAAAGAGGAGTTCTAGACATAAAATATTAGGAAAGAAGGACATAGTGAAGTGAAAGGTAAAGGGAGGCCAGAGTTAAATGGTCATGTTAAAAAGATAGTAGGACATTTGTGACCAAATACTGGGCTTACCTTTAAATAGTGACCACGAGTGTCAGGGGTGTGAGGCTAATCAAATGCATCATGGGTCCTGATCACAGGTAACCTCATCTACATCATAACTATGTTCAGTTTTATTCAAGAGACTATGCCAATTCCGTGAAATAATTTACCATGGGGGCACAAGTACTTTTTTCTAAAAAATGTGTTGCCAAAACTACAGAGAAGTTACTCTATGAATATTGGCTAGCATATACAAGCAAGGAAAACTAATTTCAGATGAAAGAAGACTGTGGTCTAGTCTTCAAGTTTTGAAGATAATTGAAAATCCAGGTACTTGATGACAAACAGCAGAAACAGATATCCTAAAGCAATATAATATTTAGAATGCACATGTCAGATTATGAGGTTGATTGGCCTAGAATGTACAGTCTAACTACATAGAGGTGCCACTTTGTATCAGCAGTAGAAAGACTACCTTTCTTTTGGATAAAATTATGTAAGTGGATTTCAAGTACTGGTAATGCAAAAATCTCAAAGACAACATATTAATTTCATTTTTAGATAGTTCAAGAAGTCTGCTTGCATTGATATATCTTTTATTAACAACAAGCTAGACGATCAACGAACTTATAAAGCAAATACTACCGAAAAGCCATTTCCCTTGCTGTAATCATTTCGTCATTTAAACTATTCTGCTTCATAATGGAACATAGAGGGAGCATAATGAGGCCAAAGCTACCAAAGTGATTGCTGTTATGAATGCTGAGATTGAATGTTCACTTTTCAGTGAGGTCTCACTATAACCACAGGCAAAGACTGAGTCAGGACAAACATTTACATTTTGAAACGCCTGCTAGGAAGCAACATCCAGAGCTGCCTACCATTAACTCTGCTGAGGATAGAGATTTTTAAGATAACACATGCAGTAAAGTGTCAGGAAATAGTGCCTCTTTTTAAAAACAAAATCTTACGTATATATTTTAAAATCGTAAAATACGATTTTTAAAAAAAGCAAAATGATCATAGCTACTATCAGGAGGGGAAGGAGAACCCCACTAGTTTGTTCTCCCCTTGACAGCCTGGAGGAAGGGAAGGTGTTTCAGGAAGTTGTGCAGGATTCTAAGGCTCTGAGATAAAAGAGACTTAATAAGTATTATTTTAAATTGACAATTTGAATGACTCTAGGTACCTCAAATCACCATCACAACAGAAAATCTTTGATGGGATACGTTAACGAAATACATGCTTATGAAATGTAAGCATTAAAAATGACGTAACTCCTATTCAACTAATCACACATCACTGGAATCTTGTTTAGCCCATTTCTGATAGATAAAAAAATCCAGTTATTTTGGCAAATAACCATCCTCCTATACATTCTCTAGTTCAAGTTCTTCATTATTATTCATCTGGTATAAGATGATACAGCTCTTGTTTCTCTCCTAATATATATATATGTGTGTGTGTGTGTGTATTATATAATATACATATTTTATATATTTGAACTTACATTGAGAAAGGGTAAAGCAGACATCTAACAATCTGGGACATCTGGGGACTAGGCTGACATCCGATGACTGATACTATTCATTAGGTACTGATCTCGCTGGGAACTGGTCTGGTACTTACAGGTAGGCCTTGATGTTCGGTTGAACACATAAAACTTTATAGAACATCAGTATCAGACCAGGCTACTCATAATGGATAAAGACAGAATCAAGACCACTCTCCAATCATGTCTGAACAGAGAGGAAGATGTGAGCATTTTCCAAACCATAAAAAAGACCAAAGAGCGCACAAGCTGGCCAATATTTGTGACTTTTGCTTGTTCTGTAGCTTTAGCCTTGCTCTAATGTTCTGTCTTTCTAGATTATATTAAGATATCCCCGCTTCCTGACAACATTCAATCCAAAATCATCTAACCCATGTCCACATTCTGTTAAATCCTACTGTTCTCTTGCGGAAACACCCTACATGTCCCTTGCTGCAATCAGCAATAAGCCAGAACTCGGCCTCTGGCATCTTTAGGTGAGATCAGTGATAACATTCTCAGCTCATAAATTTTCACCAAGTCATTATTACCCATGACATAATATTCTTTGTGGAGATGGATCATGGCTTCAAAGACCTTCCTGATTTCTTTGTGAACTTTACATCACACTTCATTTCCTTCACCATTTCTCATGTAGCATTTGTTAAGACCTAGCAGGTGCTAAATTCAGTCCATACACTGATCTTGAAAGATGATGTAAATCTATTATTATTTTTGAAACTCAAGAAACTGAGGAGCAGAAAAGTCCACTATTTCTAGCAGGTTCACAAAGAGAATAAATTAAAGTAGCAAGATTTATATTCAAGTCTGTTTATAAGTCCTGTGGTTTTTCCTTTATATTATACAAATAGCAGACTACTTGATAATACTCAGACATGCCCCATGCTTTCAATCTCCCGTGATTTTGCTGGTGGTATAGATATGTTTTCATTTACTGTAATTTATTTTCCTTCAGAGTCTATCCAAAATACTGACTTTTCCATTTTATCTTCCCTGCAGCATTCATTTGTTCATTTACTTAATCCACATTCATTGGGGTCTACTAATACTGAATTTCCATTAGAATAAAAGTTCCATGAAAACAGTGCTTTCCAGCAAAATTAGTATGAAGATATGGGATGGGGTAGGCATGAGAGGAAGACAGTAAAGCATGATTAAAATAATCTCCAAAAATAGTTAAGTAATATTCATAACCTATATATATAATATCCCATATGTAGGTTATAAATATTACCATTGTTCATTTTTGCTCACTTAGAACATTTCATCCCTCTCCCTTTCTACCCACCTCTCCCAGAAATTTGTACTTATCATTCACAGATTCTCCTTGGAAATAACAGGCGAGTATTGGTGTTTGCAGCTGAAGTATCTAGTAGCCTATTCTTTCTATATATACATGGCTGGACACCAGCTGTGTTCCCTGAGTGAATCAGCCTCTAGCAGATACCATATACACTCCACTTACTGGTTTTTTAAAGTAATTTTTAATGAAACATTTTGTTGCATTAATAATAAACATGTCAAGAATCATGTGAAATTAACCAACTGTATAAGCTACATGAAGAGCACCCTGGTCAGTATTCTCTTATTTTAAGGCTTTTTAAAAAAATATCACATAATAATTGTTTGTATTTACCAGATACGGTGGGGGTATTTGAATACATGTATACAATGTGTAATGATCAAATTAGGGTAATTAGCATATCTATCACATCAAATATTTATCTTTTTGTGGTGAGAACATTCAAAAATCTCTCTTTTACCTATTTTGAAATACACATTATTTATTGTTACTATAGTCACTGTACAATGGAACACTGGAATTTATTTCTCCTATTTAACTATAACTTTCTACTGCTTGATCAACCTCTCCATCATCCCCCACTCCCTTCCCTTCCCAGAATCTGACAACTACTATTCTATCTCTACTTCTATGAGAAAAACTTTTTTTTAGTTTCCACATATAGATGAATAAATGTGTGATCTTTATCTTTCTGTGCCTGGCTTGTTTCACTTAACATGGTGTTCTTTGACTCAACTGTATTGCACAAATGACAGAATTTTGTTCTTTGTTGTAGCTGAATAGTATTCTGTAAATATACCACATTTTCTTTATCAATTTATCTGTTGAAGGGCACTTAAGTTGTGTTCAAGGTTTGGCTACTGTGAATAGTGCTGCAATAATCATGGAGGCACAGATACTTCTATGACATGTTGATCTCATGTCCTTTGGCTATATAACCAACAGTACAGTTGCTGTATCATATGCTACTTCTATTTTTAATTTTTAAAGGAACCTCCATATTCTTTTCTATTATGGTATCATGATTTACATTCCCACCATTGGTGTATGAGAGTTCCTTCCCCTTACTCTAGATACTTGACAGCATTTGTTTTTTTGTTTTTTGGGTTTATTTTTATTTTTCATAGTCGCCATTCTAACTAGGGTAAAAAAAACAATCTCCTTGTGGTTTTGATTTGCATTTCCCTGGTGATTAGAAATGTTGAACATTTTTTCATATACCTGTTGGCCATATATATCTTCTCTGAGAAATGTCTATTCAGACTCGTTGCCTGATGGTTTATCAGATTATTTGTTATTTTGCTATTGAGTTATCTGAGTTCCTTATATAGTCTGGATATAAACTCATAGTCAGATGCATAGTTTACAGCTATTTTCCCCCATTCTGTGGGTTGTCTCTTCACTATATGCCAACAGCAAACTATCTAAAAAAGAAATGAATAAAGCAATTGCATTTACAATAGCTACAAAAAAAAAAGATAAAATATCTAGGAATAAATTAAATGGGGAAAGTCTCTACAATGAAAACTATAAAACATTGATTAAAGAAATCACAGAGCATATAAATAAATGAAAAGTATTCCATGTGCGTGGGTTAGAAAAACTAATACTGTTAAAATGTCCACACTACCTGACATGGTTTGACTGGGTCCCTGCCCAAATAACTATTTTGAATTCCCATGTGTTGTGGGAGGGACCCCGTGTGAGGTGGCTGAATTACCGGGAGGTGGGGGCAGGTCTTTCCCATGATGTTCTCCTGAGAGTGAATGAGACTCACAAAGTGTGATAGTTTTTAAAAAGGCATTCCCCTGCACAGGCTCTCTTTTTGCCAGGAACCATCCACTTAAGATTTGACCTGCTCCTCCTTGTTTTCCATCATGATTGTGAGGATTCCCCAGCCATATGTAACTGTAAGCCTAATTAAACCTATTTCTTTTGTAAATTACCCAGTTTTGGGTATGTCTTTATCAGCAGTGTGAAATGGACTAATACACTATTCAAAGAAATATGCAGATTCAATGAATTTTCCATCAAAATACTAATGAAATTGTTCACATAAATAGAAAAACAATCCTACAATTCATATACAAATACCAAAATCCCAATAACCAAAGAAATCTTGTGCAAAAAGAACAAAGCTGGAGGCAGACTTAAAAATATACTACAAAGCTATAGTAACCAAAACAACATGGTTCTAGCATAGAACAGACACATAGACCAATGAAACAGAGTAGACAACCCAGAAATAAATTCACACATTTATAGCCAACTAATTTTTGAAAAAGGCATGAAAATCACACATCAGAGCAAGATCAGCCTCTTCAATAAATGGTGCTTAGTCTTTTATCCAGCTCCTTGGTCAGTAGTCACCCAGCCTCTGCTATAAGATTCCCTTCCACTCTTACAAGATTCTGTGTGTCATCCACTTATTTCCTAATGCATAAACATCCCAAGAGGAAACCCACAGTGGCTTAGCAATGGTAATTAAACCTCCACACTCCTCTCTGCTATGCTACCACTTCGTGACCTAGTTCTAAGGTTGCTGTGACACAGCTTGGGGAAGATTATTGCACAGAGTTCTAAATGGGGGATAAGGATTAAGTACACCTCCCCAAGTATAAAGCCCAATTCCATAATGCAGGTAAGTACAGGCTGCATTCCCTCTTCACTCCTACCTACACATGCGTATGAGGCAAGATTATTATTACATTCAAGGCATGTGACAACCCAGGAGACCAGTGACAACATGGGAGGAAAAAGACAGTAGAAATTAAGAGCACCCATGTTCTGTACTGTGCTTAGTTCAAATAAACAACAATCCATACACCAAGCCATCTTAGGGAGAGAGGAAGAGAGGGGTACCATCTGAGAGACATTTTCATCCCAGAGAGACTTCACCATCTAAAGGAATGGCTAAGTATTAGGAAGACTCAGAAAGATTTCAGCCAGATAAAAACAGAGGTTTTTTTTTTTTCCGCCTGTGTTTACCAAGTAAGAACGGTTCTGGCAAAAAGCCACATTAAACATTAGAAAAATAAAACTACATGTTTCTCTGCACATTTTGTTTGTTCTGTGTCTGAACATGGCTGGAGACAAACCAACCTGCTGACTGGTTGAACTTTTAATTCATGACCAATAACCTCAGGTGGGCCTTACTGCTCCTGGAGATCATGCTATATTTCAAAAGTCTGTTTACTCTTGATTCTTCTAAATTAATATTTAACACTTTTTCCTCTTTCCTGAAACCTCCCTCATTCTGATTTTCAGCTGACGATCTCGTCTTCTTCTATACTATTAAACTAGAGCCATCAGAACAGAACTTTTACAGACTTTCAACACAACATCCACTCATATAAGGCATGTTCACTTCAGACATCTTTGTGTTTCTGAAGTCTAAAGTCATGTAAAGTCATCTCTTCACTTGTTCACTAAATCCTATCCTGCTCATCTACTCAAGAACATCATTCCAGTCATTCTCTCCTTTCATTCCTACTTCATCACTTTTTCCTTGTGTATTGGATTATTCTCACCAAAACATAAAATATTATCTCTCTAAAAATAACCATCAGAAACTCCAAACACCTCTATGCACATAAACTAGAAAACCTAGAACAAATGGATAAATGCCTAGACACATACACCCTTCCCAAGGCTGAATCAGGAAGAAATTTATTCCCTGACAGACCAATAATGAGCTCCAAAATTGAATCAGTAATAAATAGTCTACCAACCAAAAAAAGCCCAGAATTTAACAGATTCACAGCTGATTTCTACCAAATATACAAAGAACTGGTACCATTCCTTCTAAAGCTATTTCAAAAAATTGAGGAGGAGGGACTACTCCTCAGCTCATTCTATGAGACCAGTGTCATCCTCATACCAAAACCTGGCAGAAACCCAAAAATAAAGAAAACTTCAGAACAATATCCTTGACAAACAATTGATGCCAAAACTATCAACAAAATACTTGCAAACCAAATCCAGCAGCACATCAAAAAGCTAATCCACCAAGATCAAGTAGGCTTCATCTCTGGGATATAAAATTGGTTCCAAATATGCACATCAGTAATGTGATTCATCACATAAACAGAACTAAAGACAAAAACCACATGATTATCTCAATAGATACAGAAAAGCCTTTACATAAAATTCAGCAACACTTCATGTTACAAACTCTCAATAAACTAGGTATTGAAATAACCTATCAAAAATAATAAGAGCCTATGACAAACCCACAGGCAACATCATACTGAATGGGCAAAAGCTGGAAACATTCCCCTTGAAAAGTGGAACAAGACAAGAATGTCCCTTCTCACTGCTCCTATTCAACAAACTACTGGAATCCTTGCCAGAGCAATCAGGCAAGAGAAAAAAAATAAAGGACATCCAAATACGAAGAGAGAAAATCAAACTATCTCTGTTTGCAGGTGACATGATTCTACAGATAGAACACTTCATAGTCTCAGCCCAAAACCTCCTTCAGCTGAAAAACAACTTCAGCAGTTTGAGGATACAGAATCAATGTACAAAAATCACTACCATTCCTATACACTAACAACAGCCAAGTCAAGAGCCAAAACAGGAAGACAATCCCATCACAACTGCCAGAAAAAAAAGAATAGAACACCTAGGAATACAGCTCACCAGGGAGGTAAAAAAATCTGTACCACAGAATTACAAAGCACTGCTCAAAGAAATCAGAGAAGACACAAACACATGGAAAAACACCCCATGTTCATAGATAGGAAGAATCAGTATCATTAAAATGGCAATACTGCCCAAAGCAATTTACACGTTCAATGCTTGTGATGGTTAATACTGTCAACTTGATTAGATTGAAGAATGCAAAGTACTGTGCCAGGGTGTGCTTGCAAGGGTGTTACCAAAGGAAATTAACATTTGAGTCAATGGACTGGGAATGGCTGACCTACCCGTAATCTGGGTAGATACAATCTAATCAGCCGCCAGCAGGGCCAGAATAAAAAGCAGGCAGAAGAACCTGCAAAGACTAGACTGGCCTAGCCTCCCAGCCTACATCTTTCTCCTGTGCTGGATGCTTCCTGCACTCAAACATCAGACTCAAAGTTCTTCAGCTTTGGGACTCGGACTGGCTTCCTTGCTCCTCAGCTTGCAGACAGCCTATTGTGGGACTCTGTAATCGTGTGAGTTAATATTCCTTAATAAACTTCTCTTTATATATACATTTATCCTATTACTCTACCCCTCTAGAAAACCCTAATACAATGCTACTTCTATGAAACTACCAATGATATTCTTCACAGAACTAGAAAAAACTTTTAAAATTTCTGTGGAACCCAGAAAGAGCCCAAATACTCAAGGCAATCCTAAGCAAAAAGACCAAAGCAGGAGGCATCACGTTACTCGACTTCAAACTACAGGGCTACAATAACCAAAACAACATGACACTGGCACAAAAAGGGATACAAAGAGCAATGGAACAGAATATGGAGCCCAGAAATAAGGCTATGCACCTACAATCATGTGATCTTTGACAAAACTGACAAAAACAAGCAGTGGGGAAAAGACTCCCTATTCAATACATGCTGGCGGGAGAACTGGCTAGCCATATGCAAAAGGCTGAAGCTGGACCCTTTCCTTACACCATACACAGAAATCTACTAGAGACGGACTAAAGACTTAAATGTGCAACTCAAAACTATTAAAACCCTGGAAGACAACCTAGGCAATACATCCTGGACACAGGACAAAGATTTCATGGCAAAGACACTGAAAGCAATCACAAGAAAATCAAAAATTGACATGTGAGATCCAATTAAGTTTAAGGGCTTCTGTACAGCAAGAGAAACTATCAACATAGTTAACAGGTAACCTACAGGATGGGAGAAAATATTTGCAACTATGCAGCCAGCATGTATATGGAACTTAAACAAATTTACAAGAGGAAAGCAAACAACCCCATTAAAAATGGGGCAAAGGACATGAACAGACACTTTTCAAAAAAAGACATACATGTGGCCAACAGGCATTTTGAAAAAGCTTAATATCACTAATCATTAGAGAAACGTAAATCAAAACCACAATGAAATGCCATCTCACACCAGTCAGAATGGCTATTAAAAAGTCAAAAAATAACAAATGCTAGTGAGATTGTACAGAAAAAAGAACACTTACACACCATTGATGGGGGTACAAATTAGTAAAACCATCATGGAAAGCAGTATGGTGATTCCTTAAAGAGCTAAAAGCATGGCTGCCATTTGATTCCACAATCCTATTACTAGGTATATACCCCGAGGAATTCTACCATTAAAAACACATGCATGCAAATGTTCATTTCAGTGCTCTCTGTATTAGCAAAGACATGGAATAAACCTAAATGCCCATCAATAGTAAACTGGATAAAGAAAATGTGCTACACCATGGAATACTATGCAGCCATAAAAAAGTATGATATCATCTGTGGGAACATGGATGAAGCTGGAGGCTATTATCCTTAGCATACCAATGCAGGAACAGAAAATCAAATACTCCATGTTCTCCCTTATAAGTGGAAGCTACATGATGAGAACTCATGAACACAAAGAAGGAAACAACAGACATTGGAGTCTACTTAAGGATGGAGGACAGAGGAAGGAGAGAGCAGAAAAAATAACTACGGGGTACTTGGCTTAATACCTGGTTGAGTAAATAATCTGTACAAAAAATTCCTGTAACACAAGTTTACTGCGTGTAAAACCTTCACATGTACCCCTCAACCTAAAATAAAAGTTTTCTTAAAAAATTATGCCTTCTATTAAAACAAAAAAGTTTAAACACCTTCTTTTGATTCCACTTACCTTTCTTGGTAGTTCTCAATTTGAACCATTCTGTAAAAATTCTCTTCAAAACTGTTCCCATTATTTGCTATCACCAATTCTCTTCCCACTCTTTCTTAAGCCTACTTCAAAGATCCCTGCTACCTCTCTAAAATTTATTTTACAGAGGTCACTGGTGATCTCCATTTTTCTTAATCTAATGTTCAATTCTCAATTCTAATCTTATTAATTATCTGCATATTTTAATACAGAGGCATGCGCTGCATAATAATGTCTCAGTCAATGAACTGCATATATGATGGTGGTCCTATAAGATTTTAATATTGTATTTTCACTGTATCATTTCTATGTTAAAATATGTTTAGATGCACAAATGCGTATCACTGTGTGACAACTGCCTACAGTATTCAGTACGGAACCATGCCGTACAGATTTGTAGCCTAGGAGCAAGAGGCTATCCCATCCAGGATCTAATGGCTTGACATCACCAACAGAATGATTAGTAAATATCACAAATCATAACATATCGAAAATTGGAGTTAGATTTTGCCGATTTTCTTCCTATGTCTCAGTAAATATCAATTCATCCTTCTGATTGCTTCAGACAAAAACTTTAGAGTCATTCATAACTCTTCCCTTTATTTACCACCCATATGCATTCAATCAAGAAATTCTACTATGTCTGTCTTCAAAAGAGGCCCACAATTAACACTTGGCTTTTACCACCTCATTGAAATCTTCATGAACTCTTGCCTAAATTGTTTTGAAAGCCTGTAAACTTAATTCACTGCCTCCATCTTCACCCCTTTGCAATATGTCTTTACAGATTAGCCTTTTAAGTATTTCAGGTCATGCCACTCCTCTACTGAAAACCCTGTAAAATCATCCCTCACCTTCTTCAATGTAAACCCCACCATTCTTACAGTAGTCTGCAAAATCTCAGGAGACATGGGCCATTTTCTTATCTCATCTTCTTCTCTCCTCTTCTCTCCCAGCTTATTATTCTCAATCTACTCTGTTCTCCCTGTAGTCACTCAGGGTCCTCCTATCCTAAGGCACAATCCCACCTAAGTTAACTTTGCGCTCCCTGTGTCCTCTGGAGAACTATTTCCCCAAACATCTACATACCTAGCAACTATCCCTCCTTCCTGTCTTTGCTCAAGGGCTACCTTCTCAATGCCACCTACCCTGACTATCCTTTCAAACCACAATTTCTCTGTTCATTTTCCTTATGCTACTTCAGCTTGTGTTTCTTTTCCCATAGTATTTTCAGCCTTCTAAAATCCTGTATAAATTATTGTATTTAATACATTTTCTATCTCCTCTTCATGAAATATAACCTTTGCAAGGGAAAGTTTAAAAAAATAAACTGTTTACCTCACCATTGTGTTTCAAGAACTTAGAAGAGTGTCTAAGATAGAAATGAATGAATGGTATTTCACATATAAAGTGTCTTGCATGCTACAAGTTCTTAATATTCCTTTCCTTCTGTCCCCCATCTTCTATTCACTCCCCACAAGCTTTTATATTGACTGTGTTATTAATTAATTGCCTTGTGCATGTACAGGATCATTTGGCTCCAAAGTCCATCAGTTTGTCTCATCTAGTACAGACCACATTTAAGAAAAACAGAACCATCTATGTATAATCCTAGCTTGAAGAATTAGGAAGAATTGTCCCAGATTTGAAACATCAGCATTCTGTTTCTTATTTGTAAGTAGGATTGGTTATGAAAACAGAGTGTTTGTGCAGGGAGTCCAGTCTTTTTATTAACTCAAAATTGTTTATCAAACTCTGCCATGGAAACATGGCAACTTGTACCCCTGAGCACATTTTCAGTGAAAGACAGTGTCTTAGAGGTGACAACTAGTTTCATCTTAATTTGAGCCTCACCATCCCCAACCACATTTCTACCTTCTCATTCCTACCTAAATGGGTAACTTTTCAATAAAGGATCTTAGCTAATGTGTAATTTAAAAGACAGATAAATAGCTTTGTATACCACAGTGCTGGTTCTGAGATCAGGCATGAATGTGCCCTGGGATGTCAAATTAAATTTGTGTCATTAGCATATTGAAATGTCATTGTATGTGCTTTTGACAGAATTTGTTAATAGCAAGAATGCTTCCACTAATCACACTGGTTTGCAGAATGCCAGTCTCCTGATAACAAATTTTCTTTGGTTCTCAGCAGTGACGATCTTTTATACAGATTCGTCAGCTACACAGCATAACTGTTTTATCCAATAAATTTATAGAAAACTAAAGGAAAAAAGTAATGGGACAAAGGAAAAAACACCTTTGTCTTAAACAGCACCAACCAAAGTATAGATGATAGATGATATTTCATCAGCTCCACTGTGATTATAACCTCGATCATCTGAGAGATGTTTCCCAGTCACAGCCTTATATTTCAAGCTAAAATTTTGTCGTTCTGAAATTTGCAGTTCAAAGGGAGTGTTTCACAAACTGGCCTCTTGACTTGGCATCTGTTTTAGGTCACTGGCAACTATGCCTGCCTGTCATTTTTTTCCCCTTGCATTTTACATTAATTTCCCACCAAATCCCTCCCGATGTGTATTTAAGCAAATGAAATCCTGTGACATTTTCATTGCAGAGAGAGAGATTTCATTCATAGCTTCCCATGGTATGTTTTTTACTCTGAAAACAATACAATTTATAGGTTTCCTAGATTTTAAGTGTTTTCTTCTTAATACTCACATGGAGTATTTTTTAGAAGAAAGGATTTTTCAGAAAGGATGGAGATGATGTGTTTAAAAAAAGCCTAGTCTACTGCCCCACTTCTCTGCTCACTCCAAGGCCTTCTGAATAATCTTCTTTGTTCAACACGAATTCATTATCTCTACTTACCTCCTACAGGTGGGGATCGAATTTAAATCTGCAGCTTAAACAGATTTATACAGAGGGGAAAGAAGTAACCACACCACCAACCACATACACACACACGCCCAGAAGATCTATATTAAGTGGATGCTGCATAAGTGTAATTATGATGAGAAAAAATTGGGAGTACAAGGAAGATAATGGAACTGTTTTTGTTTTTTGTTGTTGTTGCTGTTGTTGTTTAGGGTGAAGACAGCAACCTACCTCTTAATTGAATGATTCCAGAAATCTCTGCTCTGCCCCAAATATTCCAAAATGTTCTAGCCACATCAACTGATGTTCTTCTACATCCAGGAAACATGGACATTTATTGCAGTTAAATATTAGGGTTAAAATAAAAGTAGCTCTTCAATATACAATGCACTGATTTACTTTGATTTGCTTTACTGTCCTGTTTAGTCCTTTCTGGGTTAAAGTAGAGAATAAATGATAGATGACAGATCAATTAATAGATGAATATTAGTTTTACTAGTATGTCATCTTTGCAGAGTTCAATTTTTATGAAAAAAAATATGGAAGCGATGCTAAGTTACATTGCCCAAAGGAAAAGGAAGAGAGGAGGATTTTCACACAAAACAAAACACTGAAATGAAACAGGCAGTGAAATAAAATATTGGTATATCACACTATCTTTCACAGGTCAAGGCTTAATTATATCAGTATTTATGGACACCCAAACTGTTTTACACTTCCATACCTGAATTAAGCTCATACTTGAGAATCAGAAAACTCTGTCATAATAGTTACAGAATTGCCTGAAGAAAAAGAGAGGACTCAATCTCTTTTTCCAGAAAAATTGATAAAATTTTAGAGAGAATTCTAAGAACACTTGTTTTACAAATGAATTTTAGGAATACCTGTTTTACAAATGAAGAAATAAGACCCAGAATAGTGAAAGTGGATGGTTCTTAGGTTGTATGGAAAATTTTAAGAAAGATCCAGTTTCCTAAATCCCAGATTTTACAATTCACCGAGCATAAAAACCTGCTAATGAATTAATAGATTACATTTTTTTGTTGTTTAAAATTGACCTTAAATCTCATTGGCCAAGGGATGTAAAACAACAGATATGTAGTACAAACAAGTTGAGAGAACTAGAACATGAGGGCTTTAGTTTATGGTGTATTTGGAATTTCTGTGAAATGAATAAATTTTAGCTGCCCTTGCCACACATACATATAAAATAGGTAACTATGTGAAGTGAGATGATAAAAATGTTATCTTCATTATAAAATGCTTCACTCCAGTAATAATTTTACTATCTGTGTGTACCCCACATCATGTTGTATACCTTAAATATACATGATACAATTTAAAAAGGAAAGCAAAATAAAAATAATAAATGAGTACAATTGGGAATTTAAAATAATTAATGAATACATACTGAATAAACAAATTTAATTTACCAAGAGAGTAAAGAAAGTCAAGGTTACAAATCAAAGACTTATACTGCCATGTCTTTCTGTGTTTTGGCTTCAGACGATTGACAATCTATTTGGCTTAGTTTGATGATACTCTTTTTTTGAGCAAGGGTATGAGAGGTCATCATCCTGACAGTTGTTCTAGGACCCTCCTTCTCTATATACTTGCCACATCTGAGCTTGAAGCCACCTCTAGATCTCTATTTTAACAGTTCTTATTTGTGGTATTTATTTCATTTTCAGACAGAATTTAGAAGAATTATAAAGTAGTCAGAACTTGCATCAACAATGCAAGTTATTCACAACTTCTCCTACTGACAAACATTCTCAAAGTGAGAAATGGCCTCAGGAAAAATATTAAGCCCTAGATGCCCTCAGTGAAACATGGCCTTAGGTTAAGGATCACATCAAGGTTTGACTGTAACTGTCCTGTTAATAGTTAATATAATGAAGGAATATTGTTTGTCCCAGGAGCAAATACCCATCAGAATTTCAGAATGGCAATGAATTTCCAGTGCCATTCTGGCTGTTAGTGCCTTCTCTTCTATCCCATTCTGAATGTCAATGTCTACTCTATTTTTTTTACACTGTTGTATGTTTGCTGTGTGAGAGACATAATCAAGTCTACTATAGGAGCACACCTGAGCTCCTCGATCTGCAAGTGGAACTAGCTTACATGGCAAAACACAGAACTTTAAGCCTGGGCCTGATGCCGTAGTGGAACAAGGTATCATCAGGCATCTTGGGAAAGGGTTGCCTTTATTTTTTAAGTGGGAGGAACAGGAATCCTCTAGTAGCTAGAAGGAGAACTGTGATAGGAAGCTACATTGGTGGCACCTCTCTGCTTTGCCAATTTGATTTGGAGGATTTTCAGTTCTGCTTAATCATGGAAATTGGTAGTAGGAATGAAAAATGAGGAAATACATTTGCCTAAATCATTTGCTACTTTGATATTCAGCATGTTTCTCATGATGAATCCAACCCTTTGATTATACATTCCTACTTCTGGTTAAGATTTTTGCACAATTTTCTTGGTTCCAGATAAAATTTTACACGGTCCTATGGAAAAATGGCAGACAAAAAAAGAAAAATAACCGGTGTTAAGTGTTCTGGTATACAGAAGCTCTGAGATTTTAAATCAACTGGCCAATGTTGAAAAGGTTAAAAGAAAGTTCTTATTTTTCCTCAGGTTATGCCAATTTCAAAAACTATTGGCAGAATGTACCAGAAGGAGAAGGCTGAACTGTTTTTCCTTTCATCAAATTTAAAATATTTTAATAATTGTTTATTTCTTTAGATTGTGGCATTAATTTGCTCATCTGTCATAATCTTCTGGTTGTCATTTTCATTTTCATTCGACAAAAATGTGCAAAGTGTTTTCTGTATTTCAGGCACCATTCCGGGCACTGAAGATGCAGCAGCTAATAAAACAGAGTAAATCCATTCTCCTTGAGCTTAACTTCAGATGAAGAATAACACATAATTAACAATATAAGTAAGTAAAATAGATAGCATGTTAGAAAGATATGTAAGTGCTATGGAGAAAAAGTATAGCTGAAAACAAGAAAAGGAAATGAGTGTAGAGTTGTATTTTTTACTAGGGAAGCAAGGAGAATTCTCTTTAGGTGGTATTTGAGTAGCAATCTAAATGAGATAAAACGGAGGGACAAAGAAGTAGGAAACAGGTTAGCGAGATAAGGGAAAGCTGGTAGCCAACGTTTCTATAGGCTATTATAGAGACTTTGGCTTTATCTAAAATAAGATGGGAAATCATTCAAGTACTTTGAGTAGATGGATAACATAATCTGATTGTGTGTTCATAGTATCAGTGTTGTCATAAATATGTATGCACTTTAAAATCTTTCCTCCAAGATCAGAAATAAGACAAGGATGCCTGCCCACTTTCACCACTTCTATTCAACATAGTACTGAAAGTCCTAGCCAGAACAATTAGGCAAAAATAAATAAATAAATAAATGGTGTACAATCTGAGAAGAAAGAAATCAAACTTTATTTGGTTGCAGTTTATATAATCTCCTATTTAGAAAAACCTAAAAACTCCATTTAAAAACAGAGCTGACAAAGTTATCCAGTACTACAGGACACAAAATTAATACACACAAGTCAGTAACGTTTCTATGCAATAGAAAATATTCTGAAAAAAATTCAAAGAATCATACTTGATAAACAAGAAAAAAAAATCTAAGAATAAATTTAACCAAAGAGGCAAAAGATCTTTATAATTAAAAATATAAAACACCGCTGAAAGAAATGAAGACACACACACACACACACACACACACACACACACACACACACACACACACACATACGAGATATTCCATATTTATGGATTGGAAAAATACTGCTAAAATGTCCATACTACCCAAAGTAATTTATAGCTTCAATGCAATCCCTATCAAAATACCAATGGCATTCTTTACAGAAATAAAAAGAACAATCCTAAAATGTTTATGGGTATGACAAAAGACCCCACGCAGACAAAGCAATCCTGATGAAAAATAACAAAGCTGGAAGCACCACATTACCCAATTACAAAACATACTGCAAAGCTATAGAAACAAAACAGCATAATGCTGGCATGAAAACCACACACACAGCAATGGAATGGACAAGAGAACCCAGAAATAAACCCACACATTTGCAGCCAACTCATTTCTGACAAGGGAAGCAAGAGCACACATTGGAAAAAGGACAGTCTGTTCAATAAATGGTAGTAGAAAAACTAGATACACATATGCAGAATAACAAAACTCAAATCCTATCCTTCACCATACATAAAACTCAAATCAAAATGGATTCAAATCTTTGGCCCATTTTTTGACCAGATTATTTGTGTTTTTTTTTTCCTATAGAGTGGTTTGAACTCTTTATATATTCTGGTTATTAATCTCGTTAGATGGATTGTTGCCAAATATTTCCTCCCATTCTGTAGGTCTTCACTTTGCTGATTGTTTCCTTTGCTCTGCAGAAGCTTTTCAACACATGATCCAATTTGTCCATTTTGCTTTGGTTGCCTGTGCTTGTGTGGTATAACTGAAGAAATTTTGCCCAGATAACCATCCTGGAGATCTTTTCCTGTATTTTCTTGTAATGGTTTCATAGTTTAAGGTCTTAGATTTAAGTTTTTAATTCATTTTGATTTTTGTATATGGCAAGATATAAGAGTCTATTACAGACATGTTTAAAATCATTAAAGTGATTTGTTAGAAATCAATAGGTAAGTAGAACTCCTATGTGTTTTCCTTCAATCTCGCTGCTTGGATTCTTCAATTCTACTTGTTGAAATGCTTTAGCTTGAATTCTAAATTATTTGTTCATCTTAGTATGTTCTACCTAAAAACACCAAAGCCAGTTCAGAGCTTTAGATGGTCTTTATAGAGATGACTTGACTTCCAAAAAGTTATATTCTGTCCTAACCTCTTAAATGAGTTCTAGATTTATACAGTCAGTTGCTTCTGGATATTGCTATTTGAATACCTAAAATTTACCTTCAATCAAATATTTTTCCTCATTTTTTTTCAGTGAATAACACAGCCATCAAACCAGTTGCAAATAATTGTTGAATCTGGAAATTATGAATCCTAGCTTTTCCCTCAACACCACTGCTATGCATCAATAAACTCCCTTGACTCTGCCTTCCAGCTTATCCCAAGCCCTGTCATTTTCCTTCATGACTACTTCTACCAATCTCCATCTATTGCTTTTACCTTCAGTGTTAGCACTGTCACATTTGCTCTGCCCCAGAATCTACAATCTATTCTAAGCAATGATTGTGCTCCTTAACAATAATCAACAAAAAAGTAAATATATTATATACTCCCGTTAAAAACATTCCCTTGTTTGCAATTGTAATTAATATAAAATTCTATGTGGAAGCCTTCCTAAATTACTCAATTTCAAAAAGCCATCTTTCAATTCCTCCCTTGTACAATTCCCTTTTCCATTTTCCTCATAGCAATGATCACATTCTACAACTACCTGCTTTACTTATCTTATTTGTTGCTGTTTTCTTATTTCCACAGGACCTTGTTTTTTTCTTTTCTCCACTATATTCCAGTATACAGAACAGTGGCATTTAGTATATGCTTAATAAATTTTGATGTATAGCTACATAAATAAAATTGCATTTTTCAGAAGATAAATTGATCCTGATTTGTCAGAGAATGATTAGGGTTTTAGATATTAAAAAGAGTTACTGCATGTCCAGTTTTGCCTTTTTATTTCTTAGGTGGTGATAATATAGACCAGAAATGCTAGATCTGTATTTATACAATTTGGTAGTGGCAGTCATTAGATTTTAAATGACTCTAAATAGTACTCCAGACAATACTGTGTCTATTGTTTTTATATTTCTAACATGCAGGTTTGCATTTATGTGTCTCTATGTGAATGTGGGGATGAGTACATTGATTCGGTTTGACTTTGCAATGGGGCTTTTAATGTTAGAACCATGGTCACTACAAATCTTGTCACTAGCCTGGTTAAGTGTCATAAGCTACTGGCTGAACAAAATATACTCTTTCCTTTTTGGAGTAACTCTGCAGATTCATGTTATAACGATCATATATGAAATGCTGATCCTCCTAGTCTCCTTTCTTAATTTTATACATTTTTATAAAATGGTGAATGGTTCTGTCACTTCTTTTCTTTGGGAGATTATAGTCACTGCAGTGCTTAAGACTTGAAGGACTAATGACTGATGGAATTGTAGAATCTTTCCCCATTGAAAATAGAATTGAGCTCTAAAACGTCACTGGTACGTAAGAAACACACCATCCTAGACTGACCAGCAGGGTGCCAGGCTCAAATTTGGCTGTTCAGTACAGAAAGAAGTTATTATTGGCATATTCAAGTGATTTAAGAAGGACAATCTGTGATTATTAAATAACCAGTTATCTGTAGATTCAGAAAATGTCAGAGCTTTTTGAAAATTAAAGAAGAAATTTAAAAACCACTTAAGCTTGATAATTTTTGGCACAAATAATTAATAGCTTTAGGCTGAAAATTCTGGCAAAAGTAAGTAACAAAAAAGGATTTTCCTATAAGGCAGATAAGCACTTGAATGAAAACAAACATAAAAAAACTCAAAGCCACAGTCTCAAAGAACAGTTAATTATATATGTATATATATAATATGTAGGTGATTATATAGATATGCTGTTGAACTTTCAAGTGACCAATTGCATATTTCAATACATAATTATACATTATGTTACATATTATTTAAAATAAGTTCATCATTTCTGTCACTGTAGTAATCCAGTGAAATGCATGGCTCTCTTTTTCTTATACTGACAAGGAGAATACTTCTGGCAGGAACTTCCTTGTTCATGGGACCAAATCAAACCTGAAGGTCCACAGAAATTATTGGTATTGCCCAGAGCAGACAGTTAGTAAGACTTTCTTAACAGTAAGTCTGAAACCATTCCCAACAAAATATATGTGAAATGTCAATGAGATTAAATTTGCCAGGAGTTTTCTTTCCTCTTCTTTGACCAACCAGTAAGAATTTTTCTACATGAGATAATGCTGTTCACTCATGCTTTATTGGATGAATGAATAACCATCCTGTGCCTGACTGCAGAGTCCTGGGATGGAATTATCTCAAGCAGCTTCTAGAGTGTTCTCCCTGTAGCCAATGCGGGCAATTAAATAATACTTTTTCAATAGTCAATTATTTTTCCACCTTGCCTCTTCATTCTTTAATTAGATACCAAAGACAAATGCCTTTTCTTTTTTAGCAAGAGTACTGCACGGTGAAATTTTTACTGACATCTCTTTGCACTATAGCTGAGAACATTAAGGGATCCCTGGATCTGTCACTTAAAATATTTTAATATATCTTTATTTAACTTATAGTTTGAAGGTATTTCAGTAGGTTTTGTTGTATTGTCTTTTGAAGTGATTTATAGGTTTTCTTTTTTTAACTTGAGATTTTAATTCAAAGAGAGCAACTCCTCATATGCTTAACAAAAATCACAGCGAACTTCAATCCAGCTACCCTAAACGCTGTATTTTTCACAAAAAAAGCATGTCTATAGTTTGTTATAATTATGTGCTGCACTCAATTTATAATTCAAGAAGAAAAATTGGCTTTGGATTATTAAGTATTAAATGAGATTGTGGATTCATTACACTTCCTAGTTACATTACAAGAAAAAACATTGATCTTGTCATCAATAGGTAATAGGAATAAAAACACATTTTGCACATTTTGCAGCCAATTACAGTTCTTTTTTTAAATTCAAGATTTTACACACATAATTTTTAATAGATACTCTTTTTTGGAAGAGTTTTCAGTATTCTTTTCCATTATTGAAAAAAATAAACTCAATTAAAATCCTATAAAATATATTTTCTTACAAATCATGCAGAGACAGAGTGGAAAGTGAGAAACAGAATTTAAGAATTTTTAAAAAATTAAAAATTAAAATAATTATCTTCTCGATGTGTATTAGTCTATTCTCAAGATGCTAATAAAGACATACCCAATAATAATTTATAAAGAAAAAGAGGTTTAGGGGACTCACTTTCACATGGCTGAGAAGGCCTCACAATCATGGAAAAGGCTAAGGAGGAGCAAAGGCACATGTTACATGGCAGCACGCAAGAGAGCATGTGCAGGGGAACTTCCCTTTATTAAAAACCATCAGATCTGAGTTCATGTCCTTTGCAGGGACATGGATGAAGCTGGAAATCATCAATCTCAGCAAACTAACACAATAACAGAAAACCAAACACCGCATGTTCTCACTCATAAGTGGGAGCTGAAGAATTAGAACACAGACACAGGGAGGGGCACATCACACACGAGGACCTGTTAAGGGGTAAGGAGGTAAGGTAGGGATAGTGTTGGGAGAAACACCTAATGTAGACGATGGGTTCATGGGTGCAGCAAACCACCATGGCACATATAAATCTATGTAACCAACCTGCATATTCTGCACACATAACCCAGAACCTGAAACACTGAACTAAGCATTTTCCATGGGCCAAGAAAGTGGTCAGTGTTGGAATGAAATAATAGAAACATCTGCTCCAGCATCTCCCAATCCTTTAAATTTCCTTCCTTGAATCATCATCTCACATGTAGGACGTTTGCCAGTAATTTGATTTACCCAATATGCTGCTCTGTCTTGTCTGTTTGTTCCTCCAACGCCTCTCATTCTTCTAGTTTCACCTCCTCCTATGTTTTCATATGGTATAACTAAAAGCTGTTCTATGTGCTCCCAGGCTCAACACGCCAGGAAACGGAAGACGACACTACAAGTTGAATTTCCCCTATGAAGTCCGCATCAATAACTCCTATATGAACTCTACTTGAGCAGCAAGACTAGATCTTCCTAGAAGTAAGCTCACAGTTCCAGGGGGTAAAGGGCCACAAACTCCTCTAGACATTTTTTTTGCGGTGGCTCTCCCAGTAAAATGCTTACCCTTTGAGGGCTGCACAAATCTGCTGCTGCGTTCTCAGCTGTGGCAGGGAACAAGCATTGTATAGAGATGAGGGAATAGCTAGACCTTGATAGGCCTCGCTTTGGACTGGGGCCCGAGGCAGCCCCTCAACCCGTCTTGCGAAATCAAATCTATAGAAATCAGCCGGCAAGAAATAGCTACTTGAACGATTCTAGACAGAGACTCAGGCCCATGATGAGTGATGGCCTGCTTAAGCTCTCTCCACAATCTGAAGGGAAGGGGCTCCAAAGCAACTCATACTTGCCCTGGCTAATCTTGAGGTTACACAATAGCTGGAAATTACCATGCCTCCACATCTTCCTCTTTTCCTACTTGAATTCTGGCCTGGATACAACTGGCCACCATAGATCTAGGAGTATAAATTCCTGAACTGGTTACTGTAGATGTTTTCCTTGACTCTTCATCTTTTTGCTCTATAATTTCTTTATATACTTATCACACTCCTTCTCTTCTGAATCATCTTCCTCCTGGTCAGTCTGAAACATGTCCACGGCAAAACACACCAAAGCCCAAACAGACCACACCCAATAAGCCCTGCGTTTACTTCATTTTTGCCACCTCCTCGTTCTAAAACAGCTCCAGGGCAAAACACACCAAAGCCCAAACTGGCCGCACCAAACAAGCCCACGTTTACTTGTTTTTTTCCCCAAGTTACCCCAATATGGCCGAGCTCCCCCAGCTGCCACCCTGGGAGATACTTTTCCTTAACGTCCTCGGGCTAATCCCACGCTCCCCCAGCTGTCCCTGGGAGATTCTTTCTCTAACATTCTCGACCTTACCTTGTGTACTCTCTAACTCACCGGGGAGTCTCCCCCAGGTCTTCTGGGCTCCCCCTAATTCACCAGGGGGATACTTTAAAACGTTCCCGGGATTCCTTCCGAGCTCCCCAGTTTTCCCTGGGGATACTTTCCAAACATACTCTGAATAAATACCTTCAGCCTTGCATCTCCTTTCTCTGTTGCTCCGGCTTCGTCCTGGGCTTGAATCCCCACTGGGTGCCAGTTGCCGAGCTCCAGCTTGACTGGGAGACTCCCATCCAGGTGGGCCGAAGATCAGTCAGAGGCAGACACCCACACAGCCAACTCAGTGGAGCTAATCTGGGGACCAACAGGCTGAGAGCCTGCGGAGCTTGCAGCTCTCCAACACTGAAGGCCCGGAGCAGAGATTCAGCCACATATTTATTTGATCTTTGACAAGTGATTCTCTTCAATACACAGGTATTTTACATATACACACAACTCAGGAATATACCAAGGAGGCAGCTGTCACTTGTCTACCACTAATTACAAACTACAAGGTATCCTCCACAGAGGAGCCATGGGGGCAGGGTAAACTTAATGTTTCTCAACATATTTCAGTTACACCAGTGTTGCTTTTACAGTATTTATTCTTTCACACCCTTGGGAACATAATCATTAATGTGCAAAATGATGATTCCAGATATTTGATCATCCGTAAAGAAAAAAGAGGTGAATCTGTGTGAATTGAAAATTTGACTAGAAAACGACTTCATGTGAGATGATTTTACTCAGGCAAAAATTGCTATGAGAAAGGCATATTTTACATATGCTTTTTCAAAAGTATAAATTCTGAATGAAGGAGCAAAGATTCATTTCATTTTAAACACTTTTTAGAATTACGAATTTTCTGTACGTGCTAAGGTTAAAGCTAGTTAAGTTTCTACCTTCAAAGGAAAAAGCAGTTTAGCTTAACTATTGGGCAAGAGTAGTGAACACTGGCATATCTCCACCCATTGAGCTCTATCAAACACAAGAAATCTAAAATAGGAATCATGCTAAATAGTTTAGTTGGTGTGAGGAAAAAACAACAGATCAGTTAATGCTTTGTATAGGGACCAGTGCCCTGTGTAAGATCAAACATACTATTTTTTTTTCCTGATTTTCACGCCACTATTAGCATTTTTATAGTGCAAGTCTTCATTTGCCATTCTTATGCTTAGGATTTGTCTTCCTGGGGCTAATGTAACATGGAAGGACATCCAGTGTGACCAAAGGTTTTCACTGATTTACTTTGCAGTGGCAAGTTTTTGGGACTTTTGAACAGACAGAATAAGTAATATTTCTTCTGTAGAAGCCATTGTGTTGAATTTCTTTTCTCATCAGCCTCTGCAATATACAAGGATGATTATGTGAATTGGTAGGGCTCATTAATTTTTTAAATAAACCTTTTATTTTAGAACAGTTTTTTATTTATAGGATAATTATGAAGAGAAAGCAGAAAACTTCCATATGATCAACATTCAGTTTTCCTTAAGTGTGGACTGCACATAGTAGCTTCCTTCCAAAGAGTATGTAAAGGGGAGACAAGAGAAACTTTATAGTGAATAAACCTGAAAAACACTATCTGAGCCTGGTGATCAAGCTCACCATCAATATTGATAAGTTATACTGCTACATGTATTCAAGGATACATAGGTAACTTTGATATAACATGATGAAATGGCATTTCACATCTGTCTGCCTCTCAAAAACCCATATCCCCCATATAATCATGAGAAAAACAGCAAAGAAGTTCCAGCAGAAGAACATGCTACAAGATACCTGACCAGTACACTTCATACCTGTGAAGCTCATCAATAAACAAGAAAATTCTGAAAAATTGTCATAGCCAAGAAAAGCATTAGGAGTAAGAAAAATAAATGCAGTGGAATATACTAGATGGGATACTAGAATAGAAAAGGGGCACTGGGTAAAAACAATAAAAAGCAGGAGAATAATGTTTTGTAGGTTTCTCTATTGTAAAAGCACTCTTTTCTCTCCCATTTCATACTGTCTCCTTGGAAGAAAAGCACAATGTGAGGCAAACACTTTATAATGGAAGAGGAGTTACATTCCACTTCCTTGAATGCAGAGTAGTTACATAAATTATTTGGAATTATACTCCAAGGGAAACATGTCTGTTCTTTCCCAAATTACTCAGTCATCTATTTGTATCAGTATGGACACATGAATATATATTTTAGTTACATTCTGACACTACTTCATTTTGTTACTCAAACTGTTCCAACTTTGGCCATTGGGAACCCTTTCAGATTTTCATTCGTTCGGTTAGTTGGTGGTTGGCTGTTATTGTTGTTGCTGTTATTTTGGTTTTCACCATTTCCTTACCTTCTGGCATTTGGCAGGCTCTTCTGGAATTTTTCATGCCTGGTTCCTGGAATCAGCCATTTCTCCAAAGAACTCTGTATTCTTTTAGTAGAGAATGGTATTAGAAACCAAGATCTGGGAGTTGGGTGTACTCTTTGCAAGGGAGTGTAGTTTTCTATGATAGGGCTGTTTTTTAAACACAATATAGTACTTCTCCATATTTTTAAATTATTCAATATGGGTTTTCTGTAAAAAATCTCACATTCTTACCATTTTTTTAAACCAACTTAAAAATTCTAATTTAGAAGAAGTTTGCAAATAGCACCCAAATATTGTCAGGTAATGCAAGCATTGCCATTATTTTATGAAGAGACTTCCCTTCTACCTAAAATACCAGTTTTATCAAGCTTAATGGTTTACTATCAAATCAAATCAAGAACGAAGAGGTTTTACTATAATTGCTGTTCAAAGTAATACATCATAACTCTGAAAATTTATTTCTAAAAATAGTTTAGAAAAGAAGAGATTTTTAAAAGATTTTAATTTTACCCGATTCTTAGCTGAAGGATACTGCATCACTGTAGGCTGCTCAAAGCAAGAGCAGTGGAATAATCCAGCTGGAAAGCAGTGAGCTTTGTCAATCATGTCAGGGGAAGGTAACAGTCTGGTAAGTGGTGGACAGAGGGGTGTTGACCAGTTCACCTTTCAAGTGTTATGAAGCAGACTTCAGAGTTGGACATGGTGCTTTATGAGCCAGTGGTCCAAATAGGAAGTGTCTGTAATTCAACATGAGAGATATTTGATTTAACTTGGAAAGGAGGGCAGGAAAACTCAAGATTTTGCCTCATATGCCCAAGGGATTTGTAAAATGCCTTGAGAAAATGCCTACCTAAGGATAGAGAGAGTCAAGATTTCTCCCTAGGAGCTTAATTTGCAAACAGAACATCCTTTAAAAGGCTGACATTTTCACTTCATGGTCTTCTGAGTGATTGCTCTATAGTGGGGTGAAGATGGTGATGTGTATACCTGCTTCTTATGGACCTGTGCTGTAGCACTAGGAAGACTTCCAGAACTCTCAGAAGTGTGCTGCTTTCAACTCTGCCTTCCCACAGCCTGTGGTCAAGAGTAAGTTGCAGCCCCTATGTCTGACCTTCCATAGGATTATTTACTCCTTGAGTGAAGGAATGTTTTCATGTTCATCTTTGTGCCTCACAGATAGATCACTACACCTGGTCTAACAGGAGCTATTCATCAACTATTGAACTAAATGACATATGTTGTATGCTTATTCTTAACATGTATTACTATATACATTTTTCTCACTGAATAATTCTGTGCCGTGATGTAAAATAGACGAGTAGCAAGGGTCAGCTGGAGAGACTACCTTCCCAGCACTATGGTGTGAGTAGATAAAATGTTTCTTCCAACTATGATTTTATGAAATACAAAAAAAGTGCTAAACAGATAATAAAATTTCCCCTGAATGACCTAGTTTTACTGTTAAGTGACTGAATTCATTAGGTAATTGGTAAGGGTGCCCACTTTCCTATATTTTGCTTTAGCATAAAGCCTAGGATTTTGTGCAGAAATAGACTAGGGTTATTTTTCTGAGGTAAACCAAAGGCTGTATTCTGAATCCCATTCCAATTTACCCTTGTTGTTTCAACTCTGTCCCTAGATTCTGTGAACAGGGGCCTGAGTGAGATGAAAAATAATTATTCTAATAAGAACAATTTATTCAATAACTTATTTATAAAGATCCCTGAGAAGATAACTGATTGAGTTGGTAGTCTACATGGAAATGTATAATCTATTTATAAAAATCCTTGAGAAACACAACTGACTGGGCTGGGAATCAATGTGGAAATAGGTCCAGGTTTGTCTCAGTTGGAATTCATAGTAAAATGCAATGCTAATTTTTTATAACCCTGAAGGAACAAATTTTGTGCAGTGAGAACTCAATCAGAGGCAGGAAAAAAAAAAAGACAGGTTTTTACTGATTTTCCATTATGTTTGAAATTCTTTGCACAGCTTCAGCTTTACTTTCAAAGCCTTATTTTTGAGTAACTGTGACAGTGTGTGAGAAGAAAATAAGAAGACAGATGGAAACCCAAATGAAGCCTTATAAATGCCTTTACTCACCACTCCCCATCCCAATGCCTTTAATTAAGCTTATATAGGCACTTGAGATGTTAAGCCCAGGGAAAGTTTCCTTTTGTTTGTTTGCCTAAAAGCTTTATCTGAATTTTTGTAATGACATATATCACACAGGCTAATTGGTTGCAGTGCTTTGCCATTTATAAATAGCTTGCACTATTTGGACTGAAAATCTGTAACCTGAAAAGTAGCACAAATTTATCCATGTGAAGGTACTGGAAGATTAACTTTTCAAATTAAATAATAAAATATTTATCAATAACTAAAATGAAAAAGGCTATCTTTGAATGGCAGTAAACCAGAATGGTTTCTAAAGCCAATGAGTGCATAGTATCTAGTAAAGAAAAACCAAAATAGATCAGCATTAGAAAGCATTTCAAGATCACAAAATCTAGTTTATCCAATACATTGGGTGATGTGTGGGGAGGGCCTGTGGGGGTGGGATCTGATGTGAATTAAAAACAAAAATGTGTTAATAATCAATTAGAAAATATAATGGAAAATACTTGAATGTGTATTATCAACCAAAAATACAAAACACCAAGAAATGAACCAAAACTCTATAGGACATATATGAATAAACTATAGAATTTATTGAAATTTAAAATATCTGAACTAAAAAGTGAGCTATATCATATTCTGAATTCTAAATACTTTATTAGTGCCCACTGGTTACCATTTAAAAACAGTTTTTATATAATTCAAAGTAAAAATCCTAACACAATTCCTCTTACGAAATTGTAAAGTTTTTTAAACTTTAATGAAAATTACAAATGGGCAAGTTTAGCTAGGATAGTTTTGTTTCTTTTGAAAGAGGAATTATAAAGTGTGAACAGATATGGAAATATGTAATGATGGTAATTAGAGAATGAATGAAAGAATATATAAGTCAATATAAATAAAGAGGTATTCCACGTACCGACGCTTACATTTAACATAATGTGATACATTATAAAATAGTCATTTTAAGTCAGTAGGAGAAGGGAGGATCATTTAATTGAAACACTGGTATCATTAGTTGAATATCAGAGGAGTTTTATTTTTCAATTTAGAATGTATCTCATCACATGTAATATAACTTTTATTGTGTCACAATTGACAAGTAAAAAAAAAGAAAGAATCAGATAAATATAAGGTAGAAAATATATTTCCAAGCATCAATACCTAATTCAGAAACTATCTTGAAGAGACATGAATGGATAAAAGACTACATAAATTTAATGAAGATCAAAAATTAAATAGCAAATAGTAATTTGTCTAAATGTTAAAATATTAATGATTGATGTACCAACAGAAAGTCATTAAAAATGTGAGTAAGCTTTTATTGGAATGAAAGCTCTATGAAGGCAGAAATGTTTGTTTCATTCACTGCAGTAGATGTTCAATAATTATCACTGGAATTTACAGATGGGAGAAATACAAATGGCAAATACATGGATGAAAAGAATTGCTCAGCCTCAGTAATATCTGAATAAATGAAAATTAAGTGAAATGCCCATTTAGATTATCCAAGTGACAAATATAAAAGAGCAAAATCATAGATCTATAATAATTACAAAATGTAATGACCATTATCAGCAAACTTTGGAAACTCACACACACACACACACACACACACAGACTCAATATACATAGGGCCTTAAAAATGAACACACCAACTGATAAATAATTCTCCAACTAGAAATTTATGCAGATAAAACTTTTACCAAAATGTTCTTTTTGGCCCACTGGTTAGCCTTTAATTGACATCTCATCTTAACAACATCCTCTTTCTTCAATTGAGTTCATTTGAATTATTTTATGAACATACAACTTATCTTTTGCAGTGATAATTTGCAATTAAAAAACATGTTTATACATGAGTTTTAGTTTTTAAAAATTAACAAATAAAATAAGATTTTCATGTTTCAACATGAAAATGCTCTAACGTAGCAAAAAAAAGTGCCATTTCAATTATCATATCTAATGAGAGAAAGAACTTAGATGATATAAAACGTCAGTGCTGCCAACTCACTTCCTAATGTCCCACATAAATGATGACATATAGTGGTTTTTAAAGAGAAAAGTAGTGAATAAAACATTGTCATCAAAAGGCAAACAATATAGGCAAGAACACATAAATATTATTTACCAGCAAATAGAAACACTTTCACAATACATATAAATGTACTACTTGAGTTGTTTCGTTATATATGAGAAGACTCATTTAGTGTAAATAGAAGTCTTTTTCTAAAGTTGAACTTGGAGATCATTTTCCAGTAATAATTCTCAGTTCTGAAATGTGAAAAAAAATCTGAGGACTAAGTTGAAGAGATTCATCTGAAACATAGAAAAACGGATATTAGTATTTCAATTAGTTTAAAAAGTTATCACAGATCAACTATTTTGGCTGTCTGACTCAAAATCACTAAATACCTTGAAGCATGAGGTCATATATTTGATATTGTTCAAAGCCATTGTTTTGTGTACATTATGTAAAAATTATTTGGTCTTTTTATAACAGAAACATGACCAGTTATTTAGGTTGTAGCTTTGTAAGTCTGAACATACAGAAAATGATAAGATCATATTTTAATCAACATTATTGAGGTATAATTCATATATAAATTTACTTTTATTATTCAATGATTGAAAATGTATATACCCAAGCATATGCTTCTATACTTTTATTATTTATCTGTTCTCTATCTATATCTATCTGTACATATATATATATATGTGGGGTTTCTGGCATGCAGTTTAACAAGTTTAAAGGGCTACATAGATTTATGTAATCATCACAAAGTCATGACAAAAATTCCGAAAGTTCCAAAACCTGAAAAAATTATCTACTGTTGTACCTTTGTAGTCAAACCCTCTCTTTTTGATCCAATGTCATGGTTAAACCAATCTATCAATTGGCAGTTCATCTTATGCCATTTTTAATAGCCATAGACATAGGTTCCAGTCTTAAAAGGTAAAATTTACAAATCCTATTTTGCCATTTATGAAACTACTCCTTCTAAAAGAGAAAAATGTCAGCTCTTAAAATTTATTATACTTGCATAACGAAATTGCATGGTATCCAGCAGACAAGTAATTCTATTATTAAGCACAAGAAGCAAATACTTTTAGAAAATAGTTCTATACTTAAAAACATATGGTCCACAATCTGTAGAGTTACATTTTAGAAACCATCATCCTAGATAAAAAGATAAATAATCAGATATTGAACTTTAGTCAGTACTTTATCCAAGGGCTTCAAAGAGCCTCACCAAGAGAAATGATTTATCTTTATAAAAGGTAAGATAAAAATGCCAATGCATTCTGAAAATCACTGGACACAGTAGTACTAAATCATACAAATCCATTTGAAACAACCCATTCAAATATATCTGTTAGAAGAATTAAATTTCTCTGAATTAAACTGGCCTTTCAGTATTTTATTTTTTGTTTGTTTCTGGGCAGAAGGAAAACATATCAAATGAGTTCCACATCAACATGATCTCTTAAACCTGAAAGAGTATGTGATACAGAGCTGGTTCCTCTTCTCTGATAAGAGACGTCTCTGGTTTAGTGATTTGAAATGGACAAGAACAACTGTGCAGTGTGTTTTGCATTTCAGTTCATTACAGATACTACAAGACTTCAGCAGCTCTTTGAATCTGACTGCTTCCTCCATCTGCATGAGCTGTCATACAAGTTCTTTCATTAAACAATTTTTGTTTGGGCTTATTAAATAATAAAATGAACTCTTAGACATATGTGCCCTGAACTCAAGTTCAGCTTATATTAAAAATGACAGGATGTTGGAATTCTTTTTCTTATTGTAATAGCTCATGTATTTTCCTTTTGCCATCATGACCCTGTGGTCTCCAACAAGTAGACTGCCATGTAAAGCCAGATCTAAATATCTCCTGTGATGGATCCTACCTTAATTTCACTTTGTCAAAGTTGCTTCTGTGATTCACAGAGATTTTTAGCAAGTGATAGGGAACGGCTGGCAATGCCTTTTCCTTCTCAGAGTATACTCTTCTTACGCTGTTTCTGCCGAATCATCCTTAAAGTCATCAGAGTACTGAAAGAGACCTTCAACATTCACCAATCTCTGGTTGAGAGATACAGCAAGGAGACAGAATTCTGGATTTACATATACATCTTATAGCAGAGATGCTGAAAATGTTTTTTTCTAACTTCCAGACACGTATTTTTACTTAGCTATTACTAACTATCCTTATATTATCCATGAAGATTTTTCCATGTGTCAACTACCAATATGATGCACAGTATTTTAAAGAGAGTAAACCTTTAAAGTATATGGCAAATGCAAGCCTACTTACTTTGCCATTCCATCTACCTCAAAATTTAATATTTCTGAATAAAAAATGTGTTAAAATTAGTAGGATTGTTATGATCATCACTCATAATACTACTATGAGTGATTGCTGTTATTTTTTCAAAGGAATTGTCTCTAGAAGTTAATTTCACTTTTCATGGGAGCTTGGCCCTCTGGTAACTTTACAGGGATGGGAGAGGAAAAATTTTCAGGAAACATCTGGCAAATTGCAAAGAAATGCTAAACATTTTCTTCCCCATAGCATTTATTTTTATTACCTTATCTTTCTTCCCTATAAACTTTTATCAGTATACATGGATATACCCACACATGCATACACACACACACACATATGTATGTATAATGTGCCCTGGTTTATATGGAACATATAAATGAGGGTTTTTTTTTTCAATTAGCTCCTGTTTCTCTTAACTTAATTCTGGCAACATCAAGCTGTCTTTTTTGTAAAATTTTATCATGTATATATACCTCTAAATTAGTCTTCATGGTAAGGGAGTGATTGCATCCAATTTGTTACCAAGGGAGTACCTAGCTCATAGGTTCTTGGCCTCTTTAACCCTGAAGAATGGGGAAAGGGGCCCCAGAGGGGTGTTTACCATTCTAATAAAAATCCTGGACCCAAACTGTTTTGCAGAAGAGTGATTTATTAGACAGACACACAGAGAGAAGACAGCTCCAACAGTGTTGTGGGAGGGGACCCAGAGAAGGAATCCGTTCAAGTAGGAGCCGCTGAAGTTTTAACCCTTGAGTTATTCCCTCCTCATTCATGTTCTCATCCAATAAGAGAAATTCTTTCAAACTTCCTCTGGATCGATTGATCTTTGACTCTGATACCAGACTGGCAACTTGTTTTACAGCCCTAAGTCACAGAGCCCCCTCCTCCCAGAGCTTTCAGTGGAAATTTGGGACAAAAGAGCCCGACCTGGCTTTCCTGCGTGCAGGAAGATCAGACAAAGAACCCTCCCTGGCCCATGTGGAGGAGGTGCTCAAAGAGGACCCGCTGGCTGAGACGGGGAGCCAGGAAATTCCTGCACTTGAATGCATGCCCCTCGTGGTCCCAGGAAGAGAAGGTTCTCTAACCCCATTCCTCAAATTGTTTCTATTCATGTCTAAATATAATGGTTTTGTTTTTCAAAGCCTATTCAATTTTGTCCCGATTATGTAATTAATGGTATTTTGCAACACAATTTGTTTTATAGAAATTCCCTTGCGATTTTCATGTGTATGTGATCTAAGCGGGAGCTCCCTGCAATGGTTTTCCCACTACTGTGAAAGGATCTATAAGCTTAGTAGAAGAGTGTCATGTTGGGATACTGAAAGAGGTCATGGCGGTTGGTCAACGCCAGTGTGGTTTTTGCTCCATTCTTTCACCAGAATTGCTGTTCACATGTCATCAATGGTGTTGATAAAAATCATCCAAATGCATGTTTTCAGTCTGTATATTGCACTACCATTTCCTCTTTCATGAAACTCTGTAGCTTCCTTGATGTGTCTTTTCTAGGTGGCTTTGCCAATATCTTTTCCTCTACCAGATCTTTTTAATGTTTATATTGCTTTGTCTGTGTATTTGGGGTTTATTGTCTTATCCTAAGATACCTCAGCCAATCCTGAATCATTTAATTATCGTCTCAATGCCAACCTACCTCAAATCTGTTTATCTGTTCTTTCGTATATTCTCTTACTCCTGAGCTCCATACCTGCAGATGAGAGAAAATGTATTCTTAGAGGTTAGAAAAACCTTGCTGTGGTAAACAGCTGAGCTGAATATTCTTGGATGCCTCTAATTAGTTGAAGGATAATGGTAGTTTGGATTAAGCAGTGAGCATGATGATTATACCAAGTTTAGGCAAAAAAAATAAAAATCTTAAACTCAATTCCTATTTCATCAGTCATATTTTGAAAGATGCAACTTCTCGAAAGCTTGATTTTCTCCTTCAAAAATGAGTAACACTAAATAGTTGTTTTAAATATGAAGTAATGTATGTAAAGCACTTAGTACAATGCTTGACGTGTAGTATTTAATATAAATAGCAACTTTTATAATTAATTTCTTCATCATAAAATCTCTACAAATTCACCTACAGAATAAGAAAACCCATTTATAGTGAAAGAGAGATGCTGTCCTACCTAGGAAGATGAACAAAGAGTTAAAAGACACAGAGAGCTCCCTCTATTACTCTAGGACCCTTGGAACCCTTTTTAGGAGGATTTTTAAAATGCAGAAGGAAGTAGGTGATGGAGACTATTTGCACTGAATAAGGTGTTGTGATTGTGAGAGAAAGAGGAGCTGCATACATTGGGCGGGATGGGTCTACGAGAATTTTTCTCTTTTTCACAAAGAGATTAAGAAAAGGAAAGCATTCTGAATAGCTGCAGGGTGTAAAATAATGATAGGAGAGAAAGGTGGGGTTTTTAAAAATACCTTTGCATTTTGAATTAGTTCATTCTGGTGTTATTTAAGAGGGGCAATAAAGATTAGACTATCTTTAAATTCTTGGTGGCTATTGAACTAAGATTTTTACCCACAGCACCATGGAGTGAACTGAGCCACAGGTCTCATTTGGGCATTATTACTCTATTATTATTATTGTTATATTTCCAAGTGCCTCGCTGACATTTCTACCTGGATATTTCACTGAGTTCTCAAATCTAATATATGCAAAACTAAAATCATGACCTTCACACCCTAACTTCCACTTCTTCCCTAGCCAGTAATATTGCTGAGTCCCACTCTGCTGAAGGCATAAATCTAAAGGAAAGCATTGGTCTTTCTTCCCCAAATCCCACATAAATTCATTTTTCACTGTATCCTGCAGAGCCGATCTCTAAATAGCTTTTGCACTTTGTCCACTTTTTTGTAAGCCTACTCTGTATTACTTATGTATTTTAAATCTTTCAAAATTAGTAAAATACATTGTAGAAAGCTAGATCACAAAAACAACAAGTATAAAAATAATGATATTATATGTAAATGTATGTATCTGTATCAAAATAAGGTCATAGTACAAATGCCATTTGTAATCTATATTTTTCAGTTCATGATCTCTAACCTACAAGGTTCTTATGTTTCCTCTTACGTAATTGCAATTCTATATTCCAGTTTTCCTTGGTGTCCTAAATATGTGCTTTAAATTTGGTTTGTGCAAACCAGAATGTAATTCATAATCAGAACTTGAATCTAAATATTCTGTTTCTTAGATATCTTTCAACATTGCATGACCGCACCACTGTTTTTGGTTTTGTATTGCTAGCCATTTATTAGTTGAGGGATAATGGTAGTTTGGACTAAGCAGTGAGCTGAATAGTCCACTTTGTGACACTGATGTTTTGAAGGATCTAGCCAGTGATATACTGCAGTATAGCTCGCCTCCCAGATTTGTCAAGTTGTCGTTTCATGATTTCATTTAACTTGTTTCTCCATTTCCTGCATTTCTCATAAACTGCCAATTATATTTTTTATTTGGAATCCAACATAAATGATGTGATATACTTCATATGTCCTGATACCAAGTGATATATGATCTGGATAATCCAGCATTAATTGTGTTAAATTTCAGCACTGGATTTGGATGACAACAACCTCATACCTCCATTTTGCATTTATGTCTTTCTTTTAAGAAACAGACAATAATCTAGCATGATGCTACTTTACCACTACATTAATTTCCAGTTTAAACTAATTACAAACTTACTGGTATTAACACCATATAGTAACCATGACTGTGACAAACACGTCACTAGGAGTTGAAGGATGTTGATTTTTTAATTTGATTATTTCATCTACATTATAATGGGTATTTTTTTGGCAAAGTAAAGCTTTTCCTCATTAACAGGGGTCATCCTTTATTTTTAAAACCAGATCCTGCTGGAAAAGTAGCATAAAAACTTATTTCTTAACCCTTTAGTTACCAATTTGCAAGACTGGTTTAATAGTTTTTTCACAGTATGTTGTGTAAGATTTTCTGGTTTTCTCTTACATAACTATCATTTTTTAATCATAAATTGTAATTGATTTGAGGTACTGCAAACCCCTAAAATTGTTTTCCCCCCGCTATGTTCCTTTGTCTCTTTAAAGGAACATCCTCCCTTCCTTCCTTCCTTTATAGAGTTGGTTGTGTGTGTGCATGCATGTGTGACAAATTGTGTTTTCTGAAAATGGTCACAAGTTTATCCCATGCCCAGATGCTCTTCCTTCACTGTAACATTGGCCTTCCTTCAACAAGAGATGCATTCTGCATTCCCTCCTGCTTAAATGTGGCTGGGCCTATAACAGAAGTGACACAATATGACTTGCTAGGCTAAGTTAGAAAAGACAACTTAGCTGCTGCCTGGTCCTCAAGGGATGTTTGCCCTTGAGATGTGGCCCCATAAGCCTATGTGGAAGACAAGCAAACATATAAGCCTATGCGGAAGACTAGCAAACACTGAACAGCCACACGTAGGTTTCTAGCCACAGCCCCAGGTGAAGTTGCAACTGACAGACATATGAGTGAAGGAGCCCCCAGTTGTTCCAGCCTCCAGCCTTTCAGATGACCCAGCTGACTCTGAGGGAAGCAGTAAGAAGATGTCCCCACTGAGTTCTATACCAGTTGAAGATTCACAAGCAAAATAAATGTTCCTGTTTTAAGTCATCCATTTTTGTGGTTGTTTTGCACAAACAGCTAGAATTTTTTTTAACAGATTTTTTGATATTATTTCAAGTTTACAGAGAACTTAATATAATAAGGCACACATCTCTCATATATTCTTTATCGAGATTCCACAATTGTTTACATTTTGTCTATTTTGCTTTACCAGTTCCCCCTGAAATATGTTTTTTTTCCGAATCATTTGAGAATGAGTTGGAGACATCATGTCCCTTTACAGCTAAGTAATTTGTTATGTGTTTTCTAATAAAAATATATTCACTAACATGACAGTTTAATTATCCAAACCAGGAAATTAATATTAATGCAATATAATTATCTAATCCACAGTCAATATTCAAGCTGCCAATTGTCTCAATAACGTTCTTATAGCTGTGTTTTTCCCAGGCTGGAATCTAATTCAGGATCATTCACTGCATTGAGTTTTCATGTAGTTAGTCTTTTTGAATCTCAAACTATTTTTCAACGTTTCCTTGGCTTGTTTGACTTTGATATATGTAAAGAGTATGGACCAGTTATTTTGTCCAAATAACTGACCTCCAACCCGGGTGTATCTGATATTTCATCATAATTAAATATACCTGTTTCCCATAAATATCACTGAAGTGAGTTTGTGTTCTTGTGAGTGCAGCATATGACAAAAGACATATTGTTTGTTTGCCTCAATGGCGGTGAAACTGACTTTGATCACTGTTCAAGACGGTTTCTGCCAGGTTACTGTAAAGTTAATATTTTTTTCCATTTGTATTTAGTACATAATTTAGGGACAGGCATTCTGAGGCTATGCAAATATCATCCAGTCTTTACCCACTCATTGTGCCATGCCCTACATTTTCTAATCCCATTATTCTTTCTTTCTTTATTGGTTGTCATTCTACTAGGAGGAAGAGATTTCCCTTGATTTTTAAAATTTATTTATATTACTATGGATTCATGGATTTTAATTCTATTTAATGGGTTATGTATCCATTATTATCATGACTTATTCTCATTGCCAAATTATCCTAGCTTTAACTAACAGGAGCATCTTCAGGCTGGCTCTATTATTCTTTTGCCATCATTCTTTGAGTTCTTAATTTACGGTATAAGAATGTTCCATTCCTTTTCTCAAAGGGGCCCTAGTTCCTAGGAGTAAAGAATGGTACTTAGAAATCAATTTCTGATTACTAGAAATGCTCATTGTTTCTTGGGTATTATTGCTTCTAGGCTCTCAGAGAACAGAGCTAGGAAACACACACACACACAGAGTCAGGATTTGATCAAGGAAGAAAACCCACTATGCATAATCTAGAATCAAGGGTGTATACTAGAGATTAGATTACACACAATCATGGGAGACGCTCAGAGCATTTATATAAACCTGCTGCTTTAGCATCCACCTCCAGGCAACACTGGTCATGAAAGAGAGATGAATATGAAGTGAGGAAGACTGGGGAAGGCCAAAGAAAACTATAATAAATCTGGACAATCAGGAACTGCATCTGTCTGTCACTGCCTCTAATGTGATGAGGCAGAAAATCTAGTGCTCCGACCGTGGAGCTGCACTTACCTGGCGCAGGGCTGCGAAAAGCTAAAGACGCAGTGGGAGGTGTAGCTGCTGCCAGCCTGGCTGCTGCCTCCCTCAGTGCATCCTTCTTCTGCCATTAAATCAACAAACACGTGTATGAACTGTAATCGTCTGTGCCCTACACTGAACTTTCAGTCACACATAAGTCTCTCTGTGGCCAATCTTAGCTAAGACATTTAAAGAGGGATACTGGGGGAAATGTAGCTCCAATTTAGCTAAGGACCCAGTAAATACTGCATCTGATGGTCTTTATTAAAGAGAAAAGAGAAAAAAAACACTTTCCAGATCAATAGCTGCATTGTGTTGATTTCCTACAACTGCAATTAGACTTACCATGTGATTAAGTCTCAATAATCACTGTCATTTTCCAAGATCCATCTGTCATTTGCAAGTCAAATAGGTGAGCTGAGTGGGATGAAGTGGGAATCACTACCTCCCGGATCTTTCACATCTTTCATGATGATGCTAATTTCTGCAGTCCCTTTAGAAACAAGGCATTGCTTTCTGTAAACAGAACTCTCTCATGGCTTCCAGTTTATCCTTTCTACCACAATTGCTCAAGCCAGGTAACCACTTTGGAGTTTTTGCCAGTTGCTGAGTATATTTGTTTTCAAATATTTATTTCTCAACTAGGGAAAAGGGACAGGCAGGTGGTTTTGTGAACCTACTGAGCCCACTGTGAGATGAATCCAAACAAAACTCCATAAGCTTTATATCCATAAGTTGCTACAATGACTGGTGGACCACAGTGTCTCTAGAGTCTAGAAATTAGTATTACTTCAGACACAGTGTCCAGTAATTTTCTCATCTCCCAATGCATACTCATCCTGGTAAATGTCCAAAAGTCTCTTTGGAAAGGCTAAAAGAAAGACATATAGTATACATCTGTGGCTATGTAACAGGATCCTTCCTCATAGGAATCTGTCCTCATTTTTATTCAAAGGGCTCTGGGCCTGTAACTGGCTCAAGTCTTGGACATGATTGAGGGCAGTGACTGTCTGTGGTGCTAATTCAAGTCAGACTTCTGTTAACCAGATATATTAGTTCCCTGTTGCTGCTGTAACAAATAATAAGCTTAGTTGCTTAAAACAGCATATTTATTCTCTTATAGTTCTGGAGGTCAGAATTCTAAAATCTTGGGTCAGCGGGTTGCAATGCTTCTTCAGGCTTTAGGAGATAATCTGTTACCTTGCCTTTTTCAGCTTTTAGAGGTCACCTGCATTCTTTGTCTTGCAGCTCCTTCCTCGTAGCATTTCAACCTCTTTCTTCCCTTGTCATATCTCTCACTTACCAATCTGATCTCTTGCTTCCCTCTTATAGGACCCTTTTGATCACATCATACCTATTCATATAATCCAGATGATCTTCCCATCTCAAGATGCTAAACTTGATTGCACCTGCAAAGTTCTATTTTCCATATAAGGTAAAATTCACAGGTTCCTGGGATTCGAATGTGGACATCTTTGGGAGGGTCCATTAGTCTGTCTCCCATGCCGGACCCAGAGCTTTTTGTTTATGCAATTCAATTAAGACCTTAATACAAATGTCTTTCTACTGCAGTTCTGTTGACACTATGATCAGTTAGTCAACACCACAGATGTCTTGGATCTTAGATATCAGGGTTCCCAAATCAAGCATATTTTCTGCAGCCTTGGTGAAGGTAATACTACCTGGAACTTCCTCTGGGAGACAGAGAGTGGGTGAGCAGGTCTTCCATGTTAAGCTCATTCTAATGTTCTGATGTCCATAAGCCTTTAGATTCTTTCCTCTGCAGTATACCAATGAACTAGTGGCGCTTTATCTTCATTTAGTGTAGGTCACCTCTTTTCCAGGCTTCTGTCAACACATAACAGCATACTGTTAGAGTCACATCAACCATTTGCACTAACACATTACATCCAGAATGTCTGCTTCATAAAGCCATATTAATGAATTTGTCATAGTCCAACATTTTACTTCTTCTGACAGCCCTGAAACAATGCACTTAGGTTACATTCCCAAACATGTCACCCAGGTTTCTGTCAGTATACACTGCCAAAATATTGTCAGTCTTTTGATATGCATTTTACTTCTTCGTGGGTCATGTTATTTAACTTACCTTCAGGGGCCTGACAAGACTCGAATCTGATTGCAGCCCTAGAAGCAATGAAAGGTGGAGGGGGGATATGTTCTGAAGAGGATCAGCTATCCCCTGAAATATTACCTCAGGGGAAACCAGTAAGGATTCTTCAGTCAAGGAGAAACTAACGACCTCAATGTCCTTGGGAAAATGTACATGTTCAAAGTCTCCAGGTCCATCTGCACTGATTCTTTCATCTTTATTCCACTTTCAGGGTTCCACTTTTTCACAATATATTACAAAAGAAACCCAGCTAATATGAGAATTAGGTTAGCATTATAATTTAGCCATCCAAAGGATTAAACTTTAGCTTTGTTTGTTTGTCACGTTTCAGCCCTGTGGCTATAGACAAAAGGGCTTCCATTAGGGACATCATAGAAGCTTTCAGGTTTTTCACATTACTGAGTTGAGAATTTACGGCTATGATCTGCTTATTGTTATTCTACAAGCTCTCCTGTGCACTGAGAAGCAATCAAACAAACCCATTAGACTACTTACTTTAACAAAAATGTTCTAGGGCAGGAACTACTCAATCACCTAAAACTTTGCCTTCTATAGGCACTTTATGACAATCACCTACAAGTGATGGATGGCTCATTCCTGCAGTCACAGCACTTTGGGAAGCCAAGGTGGGAGAACTGCTTGAACTCAGGAGTTTAAGACCAGCCTGGGCAGCATAGTAAGACCTCATCGCCACACAAAATCAAAAATTAGCCAAGTGTGGTGGCACATGCCTATAGTCCCAGCTACCTGTGAAGCTGAGAGGGGGAATCTCTTGAGCCTGGAGGTTAACGCTGTAGTGAGCCATGATCATGCCACTGCACTCTAGCTTAGGCAACAGAGCAAGAACCTGTCATTAAACTAACTAACTAACTAACTAAATAAATAACTGTGTTGCCATTGCTTGTCATGGACCAACAGTGTCCCCTTTCCCACTGACAATATGGTCAGCAAACCCTTCAAATCCAATCCAATCAGAGCTCCAATTTCAGATAACCCCAAAAACAATCCAAGAAACTTATTCCTAAAGTTTGTTTCTCTGGAACTATTTCTAATACCAGATTATCAGTAGGTGTTTGGTCAGATATGTGGAATTAATTAAAGTAAGGTACAATACGGAAATCAATATAGTAATTTCATCTTAAACAATCTTGGGAGCAGGTTAAACTGTTTATGTTCAAAGTCTGTACCTTCTGCATCTGGTGTTGGGCATGTGTTCATCAGGGCTAGTAACTAGGGAAGGAAGACAGGTATGAAGTGGGGGAGACCAACAGCATACCTTCTCTTTCTTTTCCCATCCCCAACCTTAGCAATTGGGTGCCCTGAATAATAAATGGGTGCTCTTCAACATGGAAATGCAAGCACCTCTGCCCCAGGAATAGGAGAAAAGGTGGAGGAGATCTGGCAGAGGCTACCTTTGCAGCCATCATACAAACAAGGTGAGGTCGGTGACCATGTGAGTCAGCCACAACATCCCTAACCCTAAGTTCCCTTCAAGAAATAAAGATGGCTACTACTCCATTTCTGCTTTTCAAATCTCACTCAGCTTTTCCTCTGGCTGACCTTGTCCTAAACATTTAGTAAAGAAAATTGTGAGAAACTAATTCTAGCTTGGAGAAAGTATAGTGGGTAGAGCTACTACACATTATATAAACACGGACACACAAACACATTCATTAATTGATTTATTTCTCTGTATTTTATTAAAACCCATAAATTGATATGGATATAGTTTCCATTCAATAATGTATAGTATATATTCTACACATATAACACAGAGGCCAACAAGGTAGAGTGTATACTGGTCTTCCCTCATTTTTATTTTGTACTTTCCTTTCCCAACAGTGAGAAAACTGTCTCTCTTTACTCTCAATTTGTTACTCATTTGTTCAAGTCTAAAAAACATAGGTATTTCAGAGTTGCTAATAATACTACTGTGAAAAAAGCAAACCCACTAATTAGGGATTGCTATGTGCTTATGGTTCCTTTATAAAGGCAAAATTTACATACTTGGGAACGCAAATTTTTAAGAGTGTAATTCTATGAGTTCTGGCAAATGTATACAGATACTTTGTCCTTACACCTCTCAAGTTATCAAACAAGTTCAACAACCCTAGAAAGTACCCTCATGTTCCTTTTCAGTCAATTCTACTCAACACCTTTTCTGATCGCTGTCCCTTTAAATTACTTTTGACTATGTCAGAATGCCATGTAAATGGAATCACCTACTGTATATCTAGGTTCTTTTGCTCAACATAATGACAAATGTATTGTTGCACATGTCAGTCATTCATTATTTTTTATTGCCAAGCAGTATTCCATTATACGAACATAACACAATTCACCTATTCACCTTCGATGGGTATTTTGATTGTCCTGTGTTTGGCTATCATAAATAAAACAACTATTAACAAGTCCTTTTTGCAGTTATAAATAAAGCATCTATGAAGTCCTTTTTTTGAGAACATACATTTCACTTCTCATGGGTAGATATCTGGGAGTGGATATAAATGGATATTAGAATCTACAGGTTTGCCTTGTACCTTTCTTTTCCTAGAACTGGAATCACTCATTTCTGAAAGAAGCCTACTTTCTTAGGTGGGAAATCATATTTTAAAACAAACTCTGGTCTCTATGGGCCCTCAACTGTATTGGAGCCATGTTGCTTCCAGGCTTCTTTACTGGAAAAAGCTAGATGATAGGGATTTTCAAAACCCACTGGTTTACATTGGTACTTTCAATTCAATTTTAACATCTTAGTATTTCCCTTCATTCCTCCAACTTATTGTATTTCTTTTTCCTTACCCAAAAAATCTTGATTCTTAACATCATTAACACAATTTCTTAATTATATTATCCCTTGATGAAAAGAAACTAGTTTCAAAATATTAACAAATAAAACTTTAGCAATACTTTTTTTTAAAAAACCTACTTTAAACAAAAATTACTTAGTAAATTTAATTATTTCTTATCCCAAACATCATTCTTTTAAATGTGCAAAGACAAAGTTGTTTGCTATTCTAATTTTTTGTTCTTAGTTTAAATGAAATAAATTTATTGTGAAGTCATTTAATATGAGTATTTTTTCTATGCATTTGTCTTACCATTTTATTATATGTTTTGACTATTTTTTATTCCATTTTAGGTGTTTTTAGAATTTTGAGTACTTTTTTTTTAAGATCATGTATTTTCATTTAAATTTTGAGACAACATAAAAAATGTTTCAGATAGAAGTCTGACTTCCCTTTGTGAAGCTTTCCCACATTGTGCCTATCTTTCAAATAGAACTCTCTGTGTGAGTGAGAAACTACACTTTACATCCCCCTCCAAGCACACACATTCCCTACAAAAGCTACTTTCATCAGGTTTAAAAAAAAAAATTCCTTAGTTTCTAATTTTGCAAATTTACCAAATCTATTTCTCCCTTCTCTTCCATACACACAAAAAGTATCTTACATCAAATATACTATTTTTTACCACTTGTTTTTAACCACTTTAAAATGTATCCGGGAAGCCTCATCATTTTATAGGCCTCATAGTCCTTTTTGTAACATTGACTGTTAACTTGATACAGAGGCATCTGCTAAGCAGCATTTAGACATTAGCTCACTTAATCTCCCAACAGTCCTCTGTGGGGGCTCTGTAGGGGTGTGCCACATGGATTCCCTCTCCAGGACTGAAGCATTTGTTGTGCTCCAGCTGTTTGTTGTGTTAGCTTCTCAGTTGAGGCCCACTCTGGGATTCACCCTTGGCTGAAGGCCCTCACCCCATGCTGCAGACCCTTTGAATTCCTGGACAGTGTGTAAGTTCAAATGCAAACCCCCTTGCCCTTCCCAGTTTGAAAGGATTCTGGTGAGGGGGGCCATCCTGCTCCAGTGGTCCCAGTGCCCTACCCAGTCCCGCTTCGTTCATTACCTAAGAACAACACTCCTCCTGCACACTCTTTTTCTGGGTTTCTCTTTCCCAAGGAGCCTAATCTGTGATATCTTATGGCGTATATCCTGTTATTACCTCAATTTTACAGGTGAGCAAGTTGATACACACATAAGGCAAGGAATTGCCTCAAACCATCAGCTGGTAAGTGACATGAGCCTGGATTCATAAACCAGTTTTTCTGTGCTGTTCTTAGCCACATTGAAACACTATCTGATCCATTTCATCTTAGCAAGTATTTCCTCCCTCTGTCCTGAAGCATTGCAACTGCCTCTGAATGGATCTCCTTGCCTTTATTCTTACCCGCTCCAGTCTACAAACAGAGTAGACTTCCAAAGACTCATAAGAGATCACTCCCACACATAAAAGCCTTCGGTGCATTATTCTTGGACTTAAGCCAGAGTAAAAGATTTTGCACAGCACACAGAGCTCTCCACTCTTTGACCTCTATGTCTTCTTCAAGCCTCATTGCTCCGACCCTTCCCATGGTTCTTATTAATTCAGCCATGGTCATAAATGAACTCTCATCCTTCATCTGAATAACTCTCTCTACCTCCTTCATCTGAATAGCTACTTTTCATGCCTGAATCTCACTTGCAACGTTAACTACATAGCGCTCTTTGCTAAGCTCCTAGTTAGGTTACCTCTATTTATTAGTTCTCATAGTATCTATATTTCCCCCACTTTATAATGCTTCCTTTGTTTGTGATTATTGGGTTTTTAATTGCCTCTTAATTACTTTTTACTGCAGTACAACCTGCACACAGAAAATAGATCAGTAAAAAAAAATTCACAAAGTGAACATACCTATGTAACAGCATCCAGATCCCAAAATAGGAAGTGACTGATATTATCAGAGGCCTCTTCCCCTCCCATTGCCAGCCATAACCACCATCCTGCTTTGTAACAAACACTACTGCAGTGGCTTTTGAACGTGTTTTCAATTTGGTGCCACTGAACTGCATTTCCCAGAATTCCCCATTCTTTAGTAAGTTTTCAGTTAGAGACACAGAAGGGGTTCTTGCGGGAGATGGCGAATGCAGGAAGTGAAGCGGCAGCCATTTTATCACTCGGGTACATGGGTGCTGATCTGCGGTTGGCTTCCTACTGTGAGCTGCCACAGGTCTCGCAGCCGCACCGGCTTTCCCGGCATGCTCCTTCCCAGCCTCTAACTTCCGGTCAGGTGTGTATGTTTAGCCGGAGAAGAAGGGCCTTGGATCCTGCAGGATATCTGCACTACCAATAGCAGAGGCAACAGAAATGGACATGGGTTCCAGTTTTCACGGGCTTTAGTTCATGCTTCCAGCTTGTTCTTGCTCTCTCTCACTTTATGTCCGTTTTCTTTCTCAACTGCCCACTCTATGGAACTGCAGCTCCAACATCAGTCTTACAGGGACTGCTTAACCAGCTTCCACGGTTGGGTAAATTTGCATCTCTGTAACAAATTTCCTTTATATGAACATAAAGCTTCGGCTATTTGAAATTTGTATACTCATTTGAAGTTCACACTTCCTCCCAGCTTGTATATCCCGTGATGTCAGAGATCATTTTCCATTCTCTCCTGTCTAAAATTATATCCCTAGCACCTACCAGAGCACCTGGCACACAGTGGATGATGGATACCTTTCTGCTGAATGAGTTAATACATACATATATTTATAAACAGTGCATGAAATAAGTGACCATATAGGAAAAAAAAGTAATGTTTCTTTGGAAAGTCTATGAAACCACCAAAGGAAAGAAACACCACTTTCAAGAATGACTGCTGAAAAAGTTCAGTTTCAGGAAACTGTCAACTTGTTTGATGTAAATGCAGTGAGGCTACCTACCAACCATCAAAAGACCGAAGAGGAAAGAAACTTCTGAGAGCTCGCAACAGAGATGTATTACTGTGCAAAGCACTCACCAGCCTGAAGAAACCAACACATGCACACTTCAGCAGTGTGTCCTTCACAGGCTCCACAAAAAAGGAAGGTAAGGGTGAAAGGCTACTTGATGGAAACACAGGCTCTTCTCCCTGGAGAAGCCTCCATAACCACTTCACAAGCTCTAAGACTTACATGTTGCTTTTAACACTCTTCCAGGGATCACTCCCCGAAATACTGCGAGTCATAGGCCCACATAAGTGTCATGAAATGTCATTCTATAACCTGTTGTGAGGTAAAAATGATTCCTTCCATGCCCTGCCAACATTACATAACCTTCCATCTCGTCAGTAGTCACTGTTGCCCGTCTCCTGTATTTATAAGCACATGTGTGTGCGCACACACACACACACCTCAATACAGAAGGTGAACAATTTACTTTGCATTGGAATTATCATTAAAAATCAGTATCAATCAGGCTTTTTCTCTCTCTGAATTTCAGAATTCAGAAAACAGAATGTTTTTAGAGACTACTTTAGCAGTATATAGTAAAATACTGTAGAAAATAAGATGATACTTTGAAAAATCCTCAACTATATTCCTACATCATGCTCTCTTTGACTTCATAAAAATAAAATAGTGTTCTTTTTTCTGCCCAAGAAACCCTCCCAATACCCCCTCTCCCAAACCTAATTTCATCTCCTTTGACTAATTCAAAATATTATTTTATTTATCAGTGTAACCTTACTTCTCCAAGGATCTCTTTTGACTTCTCTCTAAACTATCACAAGTGGTTAAGTAGACTAAGTTACTCACATGCTAAGAGTACTCTCCATCATAGTACTGACCACACCGTAAGTTATTGCTTGTTTAATTTTCTGATTCCCTACTTGCTTTGAAAAACAGGACCTTGTCTGGGCATAGTGGCTCATGCCTGTAATCCCAGCACTTTGGGAGGCTGAGGCAGGTGGATTATTTCAATTATTTTGGGTACCTAGGGGTGGATTAAGTATACCATTTTACATTGTGTGATACCGAATACAATTTAAAATGTTGAACATATTGCCAGATATATTTTAAAGATCTCAGACATATTTTAAATCTTCATTTATATGTATATGTTGATTTAACACAGACAAGTATGACAGGTTTATAAAATAAAACAAGGTATTAAAAACTTGTCTTTTGTATTAGAATGTGATGCCATTAGACATGAATGCTTTACTACTTCTTAGGAACTTACCCACAGTTACATTTGTCAATACTTAAAATTAGTAGCTAAATAAGTAACAGGAAACATATAACACATTTACATGTGCATCTCCTTGAACTGCCATGATGAATTACTAGATTTGCTACAATCTTTTGTCACCATCAACCTTATTATTAAGAACACTATTACATAAGAAGGATAGATTTAAAAGACTATTTAAAATAGTAGAATATTTATATTAATAAATCCAGAAGAATATGTGCAAGTCAGTTAGTCCTTGTGACAAAGAATGAGATTTTATTGAGAGACCAACCCAAGAGAGAAAATCATAATAAAACTTCAATTCGTGCATTTTTAAGCCATAAGAATAGGAAAAGACAAAAGCATAGAATATACCTGAGCAAGCCACACTGCACATATTTTACTCCTGTTTGTCTTCATGATAAGATCCCTTTTTTTTAAATTATTTGTTTTGCTAATGACCATAAGAGGAAGAAATAACAAGTGAAAAAAATATTGTGAATTCCAGTCTACCTATGTCCAAGTTAGGAGGCATTTTGAGGAGAGTTTGAGAGAAATTTTGCTACAGATAACTGATTATCTTATTGAATAGGATGTAACACACTGGCTTGCTTGGGGAGAAAAATGAAAAGAAAAAAAAGTCCTGATTGATATACAGTTGGCTCTCTTGAGTCTGTATGCATGGCTCCAGCACAACACCGGGAAAAATCCTTATGTACAAAAAGCTTAACTTGAACTTATATACTTCAGAGATGTTCTAGATTTTAAATGTTACTTCTTCTAACTCTGCTGGGAACCACCGTTGAGGAAAGCATCACCTAGTTATACATCCTTATGTATCACCTGCCCAGTATCACTACTCGAGGAAGCACCTAGAAGTTGGGTTCTCCTAGCATCTTCTCCGATACTAGGAGAAGGTGGAAACGTCCACTTCTGGTGCTCTGTGGTACAGCTCACAACCATCTAGGCTGCCTGCCTGTTTTGTCCTATGTGCCCCTCCTTTTACCCTTGAAAACTGTAGATATATGGACAGAATACGGGGCCAATAAGTGTCTGTGGTCTGACTTATTGACTGAATATATGAATAAATGAAATTAAGTAACTGGCTCTGGATTTCCAAGTTAGGAAATAGTATTCAGGTCCTTGGTCTCTAACTCCTACCTGTATTCACTGATACATGTAACCACTAGTGTGTCTGATTTTGTGCCTGTTTTATTATGATGAGAAAAAGCTATGAAGTGCAAATAATCTAAAAACAACATGCAACAGAAAGCTGGCTAATGCTGGTTCTCAGGAGAACTAGAGAAGTGGGGTAGTTTCAGGACTGGTGACTTAAACAGCTCAGTCACATCTGTGATGTCTACATTTACACCTTTCTGCTCAAGTGGCTTTAGTGTACTAGCTTCTCCTTTTCAGACCACAGCGTGGCTGCAGTAGCTCCAGGCAACACGATATCCCAAGGCAGGAAAACAGAAGAAGGTTTTGACTGAGGTCTCTTTTAAGAGCAAATACAACTTTCCCAGTCCAGTTGCTGTGGCTCAAGCCTGTAATCCTGGCACTTTGAGAGACCAAGGCAGGAGGATCACTTGAGGCCAAGAGTTTGAGCCAGCCTGGGCAACATAGTGAGACCCTGTCTGTAAAAAAAAAAAAAAAAAAAAAAAAAATTTTTTTTTTAAATTAGCAAGGTGTAGTGATGCATGCCTATAGTCCCAGCTACTCGGGAGACTGAGGCAAGAGGATCGTGTGAGCCCCAGAGATGGAGGCTGCAGTGAGCTATGTGTTACAGCTTGGGTGACAATGTGGGATCCTGTCTCTAAAAAGGGAAATTTCCCAGAGCCTTTAGCAAAGGGTCTTGAGATCTTTGGCCAGAATTACATCACATGCCTCTCCCTAAATAAAACAGAAACAATCAGAGAAAAAAAAAGTACTGAGATTAGCTTATGTTAATCAGAATTCTGTCCTGGAGTAAGGAAATGTCAGCTTCTCCAGAAGCAGAACAAAATCCAGCAACTTACAACATCTGCGACTTCAACCTTCCAACCTTTATAGGCTGAAAAGAAGGTCAGACATAGGCACTAGAGAAACTCTGAATTCCTCAACCTCATTTCCTCATCTCTTCCTACAACAAGAGGAAGACAAGCAGAATGACTCACTTGCTAGACAGGTCACACTAAGGGCGTTTGAACTTAACGTGTGATATTTGGTTTATTGGTTTGCAGTAGTGTTCCCCATAGTGACATCAAGTGTTCTTTCTCTAAGTGCAACAAAATCACTCTGTGAAAACAGCTGCTTTCTCTTTCCTTTTTGACTTAGTTTATGACATTTGTCATGCAAAAATTTATTAGTGAAAGAATACACAAGAAAGTAAAAAAAAATACTGTTTACGGTCTGGTGTTATTGTATAGGTCATTATATATAAAATTACTATTTTATAATTGTATACAAATTACACAATTACATATGCAATTTATATTACATTAAATACATTTTCATAATTATAAAATTTATATTAAATATATATTATTGTATAATTATATATACAATTTAAATATATAATTATATAATTATATGTGATTGAAAAATTATATTTTGCTATATTGATTTTATATACAAAATCAAATAATATTTTATATTGTATATATAATTGTTTTCTATATATATTTTATATGTATATAAACTGTTACAATTATGCATATACAATTGTCATTTTATAATAATATATAATTATTTTAAATACAATTTAACCCACTCACATTGTTATATATACATATCTTCTAATATAAGATCCTTTGTGTCAGAAAGATTGCTAAAGAGACAGAACTGTGGGGTTCCATGGCTCACGCCTGTAATCCTAGCACTTTGGGAGGCCAAGGCGGGGGGATCACGAGGTCAGGAGAACAAGACCATCCTGGCCAACATGGTGAAACCCCATCTCTACTAAAATACAAATATTATCTGGAATGTTTAAGTATAATATGTATATATAATAACAACATGTAATGTTTATATATAAAGCCATGTGGCTGTGTTAAACTGTAATTAAAAATAACAAAAATATGTTAACATTGATTCAAAAATATGTTTTGCATTCTCATTTGTGGCCCTTTCCGCTTCTTAAAGCATAGGGAACATTTCCTTGCAGTGTTTTTCACATCTCAAATGGCTCTGTAATTTAGACAACAGCAAGCAGAGCACATGATTAATGAAGCTGTGAATTGAGGACGGGACAGCTGCTGGATCACAAAGAGATGCTTTGTGGGCATGTTACTACATGTGCAAGGAACTCTACAAATTGATAATTTGTTAAGCTAATTGAATCTCTCTGTGAGTGTTATTGTAACTTTTGGTTAGACCAGGGCATAACCAAGTGTTTATACCAATATAGGGCAGCTAAAGGCAAAGCCATCATTTGCTACTGATAGGACCTGCATTCACAGCACTCAGCAGAGCCCAACATAAGCCAAATAATCAGGCTGAATGTATGTGTTCGTGTCATGTTCAATGCCTTGCCTGCCCTTCTCTGCTTCCTCCAGGGGGGATCCAGGGCTCTCCTGGTGATGTTCAGTCACCCAGGCTGCTCTCATTCTGCATTTTCCACCCAGCCAGGCTGGTATCAGCCACCCACATTTGTTTGTTCTCAAAACTCTCCTCACCCCTCTCAAAAGTACCTGTCTTGTGTTACCTCTTTTACCAAGAGTAGAAATTAAGAAGAAGGAGATGGAGAGTTGATCTCTAGTAGCGAAGAGATAACAGTATTGGTAATGTTGTGCTTTTGCCAGCACTAACATCTTTCCTTTTATTAACAGAAATAAAGCATTCTGTAAATATACCATCCTTTGTGTCAGAAAGATTGCTAAAGAGACAGAACTGCTAGGCGCCCTGGCTTGTGCCTGTAATCCCAGCACTTTGGGAGGCCGAGGCAGGCAGATCACGAGGTCAGGAGATCAAGACCATCCTAGCCAACATGGTGAAACCCAGTTTCCCCTAAAATACAAAACATTGGCTGGACGTGGTGGTGCGTGCCTGTAATCTTAGCTACTCAAGAGGCAGAGGCAGGAAAATCGCTTTAACCTGGGAGGCGGAGGTTGCAGTGAGCCGAGAGGCCGCCAATGCACTCCAGCCTGGGTGACAGAGCAAGACTCCGTCTCAATCAAAACAAAAAAAAATAGAGAGAGACAGAAGTAATACTCAAGTCATAGGAATGCCTTCTAGGATCACAGGAATCCTGAGTTCTTCAGTTAACTCCCACCAGCTATCACTCCTGCTACTACATTCAGCCAGCTTGTGTCAAGGTCACATTGCTGAAAAACCAGTTTGTATTCCAGCTCTAGTTGAACTGCTGCGGCTTTTAGACATGGCTAGTGCTTGACCACTCAAAAGACTTCTTCACTTGGCTCTTGAAGCAGTGCTCTCCTGATCTTCCTCCCTCCTCTCTGACCAGTCTCCTTTGCTGACTCCTCCCATTTACAAAACCTGAAAATGTTGGCATGTTCCAGGGCTCATTCCTAGAAGTGCTTCTTGCATCAGTTTTACATACCTTTTATAAGCTCATAACTCCTAAACTGGTGTGGCTAACCTTGACATCTGTATGAGACCCTATTTCCAAAGCCAAGTCAGTATCTCCATTGGAAGTCTAGTAATGTTCTCTGAGTTAACATCTCTGAAACTGTGCTCCTGACCTTCAGTCCCAAAGCTGTTCCTGATAAGACCTCTTTCCTCTGTCTTAGTTTTTAAAAAATCATTTTTTCTCTAACCAAAAATCTTGATATCATCTTTGGCTCCTCTTTGATTTACACCCAACATCAAATTCAACAAAAAAAAATTATTAGTTCTACAATCGCAAAGATCCAAAAATGGACTTTTTATTATCTCCACTCTTGGTTCAAGATACTATCGTCTTTTACCTGGATTATGACAACAGTCTCTCACCCGATTTCCCTCTGCCAGTCCTTGCTCACCTAGCCAGTGTACGATCTTTTTCAGAGGTTAAATACAATCACTCAATTCATCTGCTCAAAACTCTCTCATGACTCCCCACCTTGCTGAGGGTAAAAATTTGAATCCTAGCAATAGCCTATGAAGCCCTACGTGATGCAACCCCACCATCTCTCTGATATTATCCTCTGACACCTTCCTCCAACTCTTCCCATCTAAGAATGCTCCGGCCTCAAGGTCTCCACTGCTGCCCTCCCCTCTACCTGGAAAGTACTTGATCTACACACACCCATATTTCATTTCCTCATCTCCTACAGAATTCTACTCAGATGTCACTACTTTCCTAGGATTTGCTAGCCACTCTAATACAATCACTATCTATATATAGAGCAATTCCCAATCCCATTTTTAGTTTTACTTTTATCCATTTATATTATTGTAATCTAATATGCTATATGTTTTATGGATACATTTGCTTAATATTTGTCTCTTTCTAGTAAAATTGTATGCTCCAAGAACGTGAATTTCTTTGTTTTGTTAATATCTGCTAGATATTGCTGACCCTAGATAAATGCCTGACACACAGAAAGTACTAAAAAAGGATATTGAATGAATGAGTGATCCTACATAGAAATGCCAAGAGATTCTAATTAAAAGTTTCACATACAGACAAGCTAAGAAATCCTGATATGAGAAGTAGAGCCAGGCACAGGCTCCACCTGTAATCCCAGTTATTTCTGAGGCTGAAGCAAGAGGGTCACTTGAGGCCAGGAGCTGGAGAACAGCCTCAGGAACAATCCATTTCTAATTTTTTAAAAAAATTAGCCAGGCACAGTGTCTCACACCTGCTAATACCAGCTACTTAAAAGCCTGGAAAGATCACTCCAGCCTAGGTTTTTCAGGTTACAGTGAGCTATGATCGTGCCATTGCACTCCAGCCTGGGTGACAGACACTGAGCAAGACCCTGTTTCTAAAAAAATAAAAATGAATACATAAAGAAGAAATAGAAGTTAAGTTTGGCAACGGTTTAGAACAGAATAGAGAAACATATAAACATTGCTGTTTATAGTTATTAAATTTTATTGACCTGCCTAATTTCATAATAGGAAATCTTTAAACCAAAAATCTATCAATCCAACATGTGGTGATGTAGAGGCACTACCCATGAACTGATAGAAGTAACGTGATTTTTCTCAGCTTGTATTTGACAGGCCAGTGCTGATAATAGAATCAGAATTTGAAAAGTTGAAAATCAGCCGTCTCATTGTAAGGTGAAGCTGAGATCTGAAACCTAGCAAGTTCATATGGATCATCCAAGGTCAAAGGCTCCTGACCTTGAGTTCAGTCCCACTTTTACTAGGCTGTGTGGCTTTGGCAACTTGAGAGGCCTCATTCGAACCTCTAAATGCAGCAGCCTTCCTTACCTCCTTATCATTCTTCCTTTAACCAGAACTCTCTTTCTCTGCCCTCTTCCGTTTATCCACCTATCCGTTTCTTCCTTTAAAAGGGATTGACACGTATGAGCTCTCACATATTGAAGGAAGACATTCATCTGATTGGTTGAAAGCTAAACAATCATATGTTAATGTTGATTCATAGATTTTTTTAAGTTGTGCCTTCTTTTATCTTCTTTTATTTTAATATGATGAAGGAAAGGGTAAGGAGTCCCAATTAACTATCTTAAGATTTTCTATTTAAATGAAAATATAAGAAGGGATAATTGGTTGCAATAATATAATCAAGACAAACTACAGATTTGTCTAAAAGACTATAAGCCAAATATGAGCAAAAAATAACAAAAGGCTAAGCATACATTAATTTCTTATTGAGAATGGAAAGTTTGAATGGCTGTTTTTATTGCACAGGTCTTGTAACTTCTATAAACAATCTTGTGATAATTGAAGAAAAAGCAAAAAGAAAACAACTGCAATTCAAGTGTAACATGTCATAAAGCAGCAGCCACGGTGTTGTCAGCTCGGATAGGTGGAAGTATTATCTGACAACATACAGGAGATGCAGTAGTAACGATCTTTTGCTGATGGTTGTGGTGTATAAAACATCAGCTTTTATATAATGACAGGAAGCACTTTAGCATTCTGATCAGGCACAATTCAGGTGCAATTCGTGTATAGATTTTCTAAGTCTTTAAAACAAATTGTTTTTAATGAACTAATAGAATATTATTGCTTTTTGCCAATAGCTTTATTGAGATAAATTCATACACTGTGCATTTCACTCATTTAAAATGTTATAATTTGGCTGAGCACAGTAGCTCATGCCTGTAATCCCAGCACTTTGGGAGGCCAAAGTGGGTGGATCACTTGAGGTCAGGAGTTCAAGACCAGCCTGGCCAACAAGGTGAAACCACATCACTACTAAAAATACAAAAAGTTGGCCAGGCGTAGTGGCAGGCGTCTGTAGTCCCAACTATTCAGGAGGTTAAGTCAGGGGAATTGCTTGAATTGGGAGGTGAAGGTTGCAGTGAGCTGAGATTGTGCCATTGCACTCCAGCCTGGGTAACAAGAGCGAAACTCCATCTCAAAAAAAAAAAAAGAATAAATAAAAATAAAGACAGAGTCTCGCTCTATCACCCAGGTTGGAGTGCAGTGGCGTG